>ML319998.1:0-34495 GCA_005239505.1 Nicotiana paniculata
TCGAAAGAAATCAAAAGAGCCGTCCAAATACAAAGCCTAATGCAAAAAGCAAAAACCTTCGAAGATATTCAGGTTGAAAGGCAAAATGTTAGTCACGAGGAAGAAATGTACATCTTTATACTTATTCAAAACTGTTGTAACAAAAACAGTTAGGGGTAAAAGATCATCATCAATATACTCATTCAAAGAACTGTTCTCGAATAAAACAGTTATGGATCATCTGAACCCTTGTATTTGTTCAAGAAACTGTTATCAAATAAAAATAGTTACGAATAAGAAAACATTTCCCTCGCACTTATTAGAAAACTATTTCCAAAACAGTTACGGGTAAAAACCTCAATCTTTATAAAAATTGTTACTAGTGAAAAATAGTTTTTTCCTTGTATTAATATCGAAAAATTGTTACCTATGAAAAACAGTTACAAAATACAAGAGTATATTAAATCTGTTAAACAAAAACAGTTGCAAGCGTGAGTTATAGATGATAACCAAACACATGTAAAATGTCATGGAAGTTCAAACAAAAAACTTTCCTTGGAAACATTCTTAAACATGTGTNCATTGTGGTGCCCCTAAGTTGTCATTTGGGACTTAAAGAAAATCCAAATTTACCCCCAATGGGACTGGGGGTAACCACCAATTGATACAAAGAAAAAGAAAAAAAGGGATAAACCAACTAGATCTTTTTAAGAAGGGTGGTTCACTTCAGTGGCAGAAGGAGCGGGAGCAACTGAGGATGAAGAGGCATGAGCGGCTAGAATCTCACCATCAGGTGAAGATAGGTTATGACCTTGTTGAGCCTTCTCCGTGGCTTCCTTAGCTTTGGTTATTTCAGCACTAAGGTCGAAACCCTCTTGACTCATTTCCATCAATGTGTCGAGGCGAGAATTCATATACGCCCAGCTCACATCGACAACAGCCACCTCTTCCAAATCTTCATAATCTTCTGCCCACACTTGAAGCTCAGCTCTCAGCCCGTCCTTCTCCACCTCTGTAGCTTCATGAGCAGCCCTTAATGGAATAATCGACTCCTCTAAAGCTTGAGCTTTGTCTAAAGCCCTTCGAAGATCTTCTTGAGTACGAGTGAGTGATTCCACGAGCTCGTCTGAGTATTCTTCCTTCTGCCCCAGCAAGTTCTTCAAGTCTCTAATCTCCTCTAAGGCACGGGACAACTGCTCCGCGAACGAAGACTCTAGAACACTCTTGTCTTTGTCACCTTGACTGCTAGAAGCCCGTTCCACTTCTAGTTCTGCTGCCATAAGTCTCATCTGTCGCTTCAAGGTACTCTTATCCTCTTCTAAAGCGTCTATGTCAATCCTTAGGCTATCATACTGTGCTTTCCAATTATCAACCTCCGGCCTGAAACTCTCTTGTCTCTTGGTCTATGTTTGAAATCCTCTTCATAAGCTCCATGCCTATGAGGTTAATCTACAAGAAATAAACCAGTTAGATATGCTAAATTTCATATACGAGAGTGAAAGAGGATAACTTACACCATACATTCAAAGAAGTATGAACGACCTCATTTGCCCATGTAAGAGCACCGTGGCTAGCTAGCTTTGCTTTCTCAGCGAGACCTATTAAAGGCTTGAGCCAAACTTCAGGCTCACCTATCTTCTTAAAAAGGTTTCCCTAAGCTGGAACCTCTATTACCACCTGTCGCATCTCTCTGCTGGAAAACCCTACTTCCCTAATGGAAGGCATGGAAGCAGGCAGAGATGGAACAGCAACAGGCACGGAAGGTTGGGGAGCTGGAGAAGCCGCGGGCAAAGGAGCAGGCACGGAAAATTGAAGAGTTGAAGAAGTTATAGGCAAAGCAGCAGCAAAAGTTGAGATAGCCAAAGGAATAGACGAAATAGTTTCTCTCAAACAAGCAGGAAAGACAGCAGCCAAAGAGACGTCGTCAGCAGCAAGATCAATACCACCGTGAATAGGGGAATGTGGAACATCATCAAAGACAGGGGGCTCAATCACAGACACGGGAGGCAAGCTTGAGGCAGTAGGCTCATCATCTTAAATCATTCGCCTTCTCTGTGGCATGTGCACTAAAGCACCCTCTTCCTCTTCTGCTATGGAGCGAGATTCACTAATCTTCCTCTTCGAGGAAGATGAACCAACAATGATTTCCTGGGCTTGAGCCAAGGACTTTTTGGGATAGAGGAAGCAGACACCCCACGAGCAAAGAATCCTACTAAAAAAAGAAAAAAGTTAAACGACAAAAGAAAAAAGACTCGAGCAAGGAAAGAAGCAAGAACAAAAACTTCACTTACCGTGGGTCTTTACTTGCCAACCATACCTCCCAGCGAGGTACTTCCAAGATCTTTCTTCTGAAGGAGCAACATATAACAGTTTTTCTACCCAATCACGAATACCGAAGACATTCTCAACAGTATTCATGATTGCTGAAAGAAGACAAATAAATAGACACGATGTTAAATAAAACATCTCAAGTCAAAACAAGAAAAAGTAAATGTGAGCTAAAGCATACTCACGTGCGCGATTCCACTTCTCAGGGAAGGGAAGATTTTCTTCACCCACTAAACCAGCAGTGGGTAGAGCAACATACCGGAGGTACCAACCCCTAGAGGTGAATAATATGGTTGAAGGTAAAAGGAACCGAGGCTAAAGAAGCCAAACTCCTAAGGCATGCGACAACTCGCCACAAAAGCGGGCCAACCTGTCCTAAGCAGATATTGAAAAAATGACAAAACTCGATTAAATTGGGTCAATGAGGGGTCTAAACCCTAAAGTGAAATGATACGTATAAACAAAAGAATACCTCATCTTGTAAGACGTTATTCTTTGATTACTATTCGGAATATAGACAGGAAAGCCAGATTTCCAGAAGCACTCCCTTCGAACAAGGGAAATCTGACCCTCAGTTATAAGGGTTGGATATCTTTCTACACTATCAAGAGAAGAAGATTGATCTACAAGAACTTGACTATCACTAGAAAAAAGAAACTCAACAGGGACAATTTCATCGACTCCAGGTTCACGAAGGCGTTCGCCTCTACACCTAGACAAAGATCGAGAAACCCTAAATCTCGGGGAAACTGGAGATCTAGTGGAAGGGGGAGGTACTATCTGAGAAGAAGAAGANGGCAAAGGAGAAAGTTCTTTACAGAAAACAAAATTAGAAAAGTGTTTCGTGGAAGCAAAGTAAGGAAAACATGTATTTATACTTGAAGACAACCGTCGAACATGATGAAAAAGGAAAATAATGATGAAAAGTCATAATTGAAGATGTCATTTCGAGACTGGCACAACCGCAAAAAGCCCTAAAAGGTGCTGAGTAAATGCAGAACCAATCCAAAAAGGACACGTGGGATGACCATTAAATGGAAGTGAAAAACGACGCTTATGGTGCAGAGAAGGGTACAATGATTCAAGGAAAAGCGGCGGCAAAATATTCCCGCCATAAATGAATATCCACTTACCAAATATTAATCGTTAAATATATGGTAAGTGGGGGGACTATCTGTATTGGTAAAAAAGAGTTTCACACGTAAGCCAGCTTTTGACAACTCAGCCAGTCACGTGGACACAGGAAAACACGACAGCTGGACGTAACTCTTTGAATAGGTATGGTACAAAGAGGCACGGTTCAGTAAACCCACGAACTTATCAGCCACGGGAAATTCAACTTGATCAAAACGGGAGAGAGGCACGCTCAGAATGAATCTAGACAAAGCTACGGGCAGATTCAAGGACCCATAATTGATTACTCGAATGTTATGTAACTAAACTCCTATTACTGTTATCCTTTGTAACACCTCATTAATGTCATAATTAGTCATTAATGAGTAACCATAGCAGGAGTCATACGTTATAAGAATCTCTTATATATGGGAGGGGAAAACAGCTTGTAAAGGCATCTGATTCTCGAATACAATCAACTTCGATCTTTTATTTCTGTAATATTGTCTATTATTCATTTTTTCCATTATCTTGATTATCAGTAACACGTACTCATCTTAAAAATAAGCTTTAGTCAAAGGGTCTAATTCTTTGGTTAAACACCAGGAGATTGAGGTATACATGGATGATGTGATTATTAAATCTAGGACGCAAGACGACCATGTGCAGCATCTGAGAAAATTCTTCGAACGTCTGTGTAAGTATGACTTAAAATTAAATCCAGCCAAGTGTGCTTTCGGAGTTCCGTCTGGGAAATTTTTGGGTTTTATAGTCAGTCGACGAGGTATAGAACTGGATCCGACAAAGAAAAAGTCTATTCGGGATTTTCCCCATCCGAGAACCAAGAAAGAAGTCATTAGTTTGCTGGGTAGGTTGAATTACATCAGCAGGTTCATTGCTCAGTTAACCTCCACGTGTGAGCCTATATTCAAGTTGTTGAAGAAAGATGCAGCAATTAAATGGACGAATGAGTGCCAAGAAGCTTTCGACAAAATCAAATAGTATCTGTCGAATCCGCCAGTGTTGGTCCCACCCGAACCTGGAAGACATTTGTTCTTGTATTTGACGGTGTTGGAAAATTCTTTTGGGTGCGTTCTCGGGTAACATGATGTGACCGGGAAGAAGTAACAAGCTATATACTACCTGAGCAAGAAATTCACAAGCTGTGAAGCCAAGTACACCTTGTTGGAAATAACTTGTTGCGCCTTGACTTGGTTTGCTCAGAAGCTCCGGCATTACTTGTTGGCTTACACCACCTACCTCATCACCAGGCTGGATCCTTTGAAGTACATGTTCCAAAAGCCAATGCCCACCGAGAGATTAGCAAAGTGGAAAATCCTGCTCACCGAGTTCGACATAGTCTATGTCACCCGTACGGCGATGAAAGCTCAAGCCTTGGCGGATCACCCGGCTGAAAATCCTGTCGATGACGAATATCAACCTTTAAGTACTTACTTCCCGGACGAGGAAGTAAACTCAATCGAGGTAATCCCAGAAAACACCAACACTTGGAAAATGTTCTTTGACGGAGCTGTAAATGCATTTAAGGTGTTGGGATCGGGGCAATTTTGATTTCGCCCACGGGACAACACTATCCAGCCACCGCCCGTCTCCTTTTCTTCTGTACAAACAACACTGTTGAATATGAAGCCTGCATAATGGGCATGAACATGGCAATTGACATGGATGTAGAGGAGTTATTGATCATGGGGGATTCCGACTTGATCATCAAGCAAGCTCAGCGGGAGTGGGAAACTCGAGATGTTAAGCTTCTTCCATATAGACAACATGTGGAGGATCTTGGCAAACGATTCAAAGCCGTAGAATTCAGGTATATTCCTCGATGCCACAACGAGTTAGCTGATGCACTAGCTACCTTAGCTGCAATGCTACCATATCCGAACAATGTCCATATTGACCCGCTAGAGATCCAAATTCGGGAAAGACATGGTTATTGTAACACGGTCGAAATAGATCCCGATGTCCAACCATGGTATCATGATATCAAAAGGTTCTTGAAAACAAAATAATACCTGGAGCAGGACAACGGAGACCAAAGGAGAACCATCAAAAGGCTCGCCAGCAGTTTCTTCCTAAGTGGGGAAGTGCTATATAAAAGGACCCCCGATTTGAATCTATTAAGGTATGTGAATGCCAAAGAAGACGAAAAGATTATGAATAAGGTACACTCAGGAGTATGCGGTCCCCATATAAACGGATATGTCCTCGCCAAGAAAATCCTGTGGGCGGGATATTACTGGATGACTATGGAGAAATATTGTTTCAGCTTTATCCGGAAGTGCCATCAGTGCCAAATACACGGCGACTTGATCCATGCACCTCCTTCAGAGTTACACCCCATGTCAGCACCATGGCCATTCATTGCCTGGGTAATGGATGTCATTGGGCCGATCGAGCCGAGAGCCTCGAATGGGCACGGATTTATCTTAGTTTCTATCGACTATTTCACAAAATGGGTCGAGGAAATCACGTTCAAAGCCGTCACTAAGAAAGCAGTGGTGGATTTTGTGCATTCCAACATTATCTATCGATTTGGCATTCCGAAGACCATCATCATTGATAATGCTGCAAATCTCAATATCCATTTGATGAGGGAGGTATGTGAACAATTTCAAATCACACACTGTAACTCCACCCCTTACCGGCCCAAAGCCAATGCCGCCGTTGAAGCAGCAAATAAAAACATCAAGAAAATCCTCAGAAAAATGATTCAAAGTTCTAGACAATGGCACGAGAAATTGTCTTTTGCATTATTGGGATATCGCACAACCGTGCGCACATCGGTTAGAGCTACACCTTATCTATTGGTTTACGGAACTGAAGTCGTAATACCTGCAGAAGTTGAAATTCCCTCCCTTCGGATCATTGTCGAAGCTGAAATTGAAGATGATGATTGGGTCAAAACCCGGCTGGAACAGTTAACTCTGATTGATGAGAAAAGAATGGCAGCACTTTGTCACGGGCAGTTGTACCAACAAAGAATGGCCCATGCTTATAACAAGAAAGTGCGACCTAGGAATTTTGAAGTAGGGAAACTCGTCCTGAGACGTATCCTCCCACACTATGAAGAGGCGAAAGGAAAATTCGCCCCAAATTGGAAAGGTCCATACATTATAAGGAAACTACTACCAAAAGGAGCATTGTACTTAGGGGACATCGAAGGAAACGACCCCGAAACGGTTGTCAATGCAGACGAAGCCAAAAGGTACTATGTTTGACCTTTTCGTGATGTTGGTTCTCCCGAGCGAAATGACAAAGGCTTCCATTCACGCTACCCCAAACACTATCAACTTTTGTAAACCCTTTTGAGCCGGTTACTTTTCTTTGATTAACCTCTTTGGGAACCTAAAAGTGTTATTATTCTTTAAAAAAAATCATCAAAACAAAAACCAAAACAAAAATATTGCCCTGAACTACGTTCGACTTGATTCCGAAAAGATACGTAGGCAGCCTCTCTCTAGGCTCAGTCACACCAAAATAAAACTTCACATTTCCCCAAGAGTTTTAAGCTGGGGCGAATGTTACTTTTTCACCTAAAAAGATCTAAAGTTGTAGCTCAATCCAAATTCTCTTTACCCAAAAACCTGTTCAAGTCCTTTCGATCGATCGGCCAAAGATGTCTAAAGTTGGAGGATGCAAATGTTTGAAACTGATACAAGCAATGAGAGAAATTAAAAATGAGAGAGTCTTATCGGTGAAAACCCACACGGGCACTGTAAGGCGACGGTGAGCAGAGAAATTGAAATGAGAGAGTCTTGTTAGTGAAAACTCGCAAAGAGCACTACAAGACGACGGTAAGAAGAGAAATGAGAGAGGTTAGTCAGTGAAAACCCGAAAAGGGCGCCTCTAATCGAAAAGGATAATGGATCACTGATATGGACGCAGTCCGGGGCAAGGTTTCTCGATCTCGGGGTAATAGTTGTGATGACTTTCTGAGAGTCGGACGGTTTACACGGATCAGGCATCCAGTCCAAAAGGCATGTCATGATCATTGAAGTCTGCATGCACTCCAGATAAGTCCTTATTTCCTTTCCCCCGAAAGGGATACTTTTTTTCTTAAATTCATTGTCCATTCTGTCATTTGTTCCCTTTCAAATCCCTTTCGGTCTAACTCTTTTTCCGAAACTAAGGCAAATAAAGGATGGCAAAACTTATTTACAGGATCTCATTTGACACGGGCTAATATGCAAAAGGCACCCAGCCTCGTCAGGGGCATCAAGTCGATCCCGACTGGCCTTAGCGACCGATGCTTCAAACTCAAAACCCTTGAAAGGAGAAAATCAAATTGAAGTGCCTATAAGGGCAAATGAAGTTGAAAGGTTGAGTCCCACGTGGCTAACTATCTCGGCAAAAGTTGAAAAGCCGAAGTACTCCAAATGCTTTGAAGTTGAAATGAAAGGTCGATGAAGGCAAAAAAATAAAGTTGGAAAGGTTAAGTCCAATGCGACTAGCCGTTGCAGCAAACCCAAGGATCCTGAATCTTACCGAATCTCCGAAAACCACAAAAAGAAAAGGCAAGTGAAAGGCCTACAAAAGAAAAATAAAGTCGAAATGTCGGGTCCCACGTGACCGATCGCCATGGGAAAATATGGAAAGTCAGGGTCCCAGGGTTTAGAAATGAAACCCAATCCCCAGCAAGCAAGCAAGAGGTTGAGATCTTCGTCAAAGGGGCCGAGATAAAGCAGTTGAAATAATCAAGGCCGCAAAACCAACCACCATTTCAAACTAATAAATGGTTCTTTATTTGAAAATAGAAAACATGTGCAACTCGAAAGCAGTCGTGCAAAAAGCAGGTGCAACCAAAAGAAATCGCGCAAGGGCTAGAAGGAGCTCTGCAGCATTGACTCCAAAAAGGGAAGTTTCCTAAATAAAAAAAAATCTTTCCCGCATTCACTCATTCTCTGAAAATAAAAAAAAAAGAGAAAGAAAAAGAAAAAGAAGAAATAAAGTTGAAAATGATTCAAACCTAAAGTAGCATAGGGTCCCCAATCCCTAGCCAAACCTTTTCCAACCAAGGACATTCCATTCCTTAGTTGATGCCAACATAGGGTCCCACTCCCTAAGACACCAGCATAACCTGGTGATCTTTTCTTTCCTGACAACAGCATAACCTGTTGATCATTTCCAGACATTGGCATAACCCAATGATCTCTTTTTCAGGCAACAGCATAACCTGTTGACCTTTCCAAACACCAACATAACCTGGTGATCTTTTTTGCTTTTTTTCCTGACAATAGCATAACCTGTTGATCATTTCCAGACACTAGTATAACCCAGTGATCTCTTTTTCAGGCAACATCATAACATGATGACCTTTCCAGACACCAGAATAACTTGGTGATCTTTTTTTCCTGACAACAACATAACCTGTTGATCATTTCTAGACACTGGCATAACCCAGTGATCTCTTTTTCAGGCAACAGCATAACCTGTTGACCTTTCCAGACACCAGCATAACCTGGTGATCTTGTTTTCTTGACAAAAGCATAACTTGTTGATCATTTCCAGATATTGGCATAACCCAGTGATCTCTTTTTCAGGCAACAGCATAACCTGTTGACCTTTCCAGACACCGTCATAACCTGGTGATCTTTTCTTTTCCTGACAACAGCATAACCTGTTGATCATTTCCAGACACTGGCATAACCCAGTGATCTCTTTTTCAGGAAACTGCATAATCTATTGACCTTTCCAGAAACTAGCATAACCTGGTGATATTTTCTTTTCCAGACACTGGCATAACCCAGTGATCTCTTCTTCTAGGCACCAGCATAACCTGTTAACCTTCCCAGACACCAGCATAACCTGGTGATATTTCCTTTTCTTAACAACAGCATAACCTGTTGATCATCTCCAGACATTGGCATAACCTAGTGATCCCCCCCCCCAGGCAACAGCATAACCTGTTGACTTTTCTAGACACCAGCATAACCTGGTGATCTTTTCTTCTCCAGACACTGGCATATCCCAGTGATCTCTTTTCCCCAGGCAACAGCATAACCTGTTGACCTTTCCAGACACTAGCATAACCTGGTGATCTCTTCTTTTCCTGACAATGGCATAACCCGTTGATCATTTCCGGACACTAGCATAACCCAGTAATCTCCTTTTCCCGGCAATAGTATAACCTGTTGACCTTTCCAGACACCAGCATAACCTGGTGATCTCTTTTCTTGACAATGGCATAACCTGTTGATCCTCCCCCTCCCCCCCCCCCCCCCCCCCCCCCCTCCTAGACACTGGCATAACCCGTTGATCTTTTCTTGACGACAGCATAACCTGTCGATCTTTTCCAATATAGGGTTTCCAATCCCTAGTTGATTTTACTTTTCAAGCATACGGTATCCCCTCCCTAGTCTACAATAGCTCCAGGTACACTGTTCTCTTCTTTTCACTTCTTTCAAATCATAAAGTAGCATATATTTTATTACAATAACTCATGGAATTTTCCTAGTGAAAACTAGGGCAGAAAATTTCGTTCGTTTGCTTTGATTTTGTGTAGGTTACAATAGATTCGAGACGACCAAAAGAAGACGTCTCAATTCAAAATAAAAGAAAAGAATAAAGGAAAAAGAGTTGGACCCCAAAGTACAGAAGCGGAAAAGATGTGGACCGCTCAAGACAAGATTGAAGTCACAAGCGGTGCATATCCCTTCTTGATCTGAAATGCTAAAGAAGACTGAACCAGCACCTACAACTAACAAGCATCAATATCCAGATCAAGTCTGTATAAAAGCAGCTAAGACTCAAGATCAGGCTTCAGCAGACTAATAGATAGGACTCTTGTAACTCATAGTTGATAGGTTTAGCTTAGTCTTTTTCATTTTTTGTTACTTTGGTGTAATAAGGAGCTCAGCAGCAGTAACAGCAGCAACCGCAGTGAAACCACAGTTACCCGGTAGTCCCAGCTACCAAAAGTTCCAGAGCTACACTGACATGATTCCTTTATAGCCAAGGATATGTAGGCAACCTTTGAAGCAGGGTTCAGTCAAACTTTTCAAAAACGCTTCACAATGGGGTATGCGAATGGGTAAAGAAGTTCGTAACTGCTCACTTTATCTTTTCCCGAAAACTTCTTCGTGTTTCCGAGCAAAGAGGGGTAGCTGTGAGCACGTGATTTTTCACCTACCATATACCCCTGCAAAACTCAATAAAATAAATTAATTTTACAAATTTTGTTGAATTTTAGTATTAATTGTGAATTGTTTTGCATTGCATATTTATAATTCGTCTTTTAAAATTATTAAAATTGCATAATTAGGCACATCACTATTATCAAGGAATTATAAATTTATTCAAATGATGATTATTTGATGTAATGTAGTTTTGATAACTAATTGCTAAAGTTAGTCATTCTTATCTAACAAAACTACAGATTTAATTAGGAGTATTAAGTTAATTTTTTTATTCCTAATTAGTCTATAATTAGACAGAATAAGGAAAAAATTGATTATTATATTTTTTAAACTTAATTAGGTTTGGTTTTTATTAGATTAATTAAGTTTAAATAAGCCTAGAGTGTTAAAAATCGGACCTGGGCCAAGAAGTACCCAGGCCCAATCCTTTCTCTACACACAGAATTACCCAGGCCCAATTAATTAACCCGGCCTACCCTTCCCCCCCCCCCCCCCCNTACACACAGAATTACCCAGGCCCAATTAATTAACCCGGCCTACCCTTCCCCCCCCCCTCCCCCGTGACCAAAACGACCTCGTTTAGGCCAAGTTTAATCCCAGTCGTTGATCTATTTTGATCCAACGGTTGGGAACTCAACAGCTTAAGTAAATAAATATGTCCTAAAACTACCCCCTTACCCTCATTTGCCCAGAATTCTAACACCCCATCCCCTTCGTCTCTCTCTCTTCTGTCTAACCTCCACCCAAGTCCGTCGTCCACCCCCCTCGGTCCGCCGGGCGAAAATCGCCACCGGCGGCGGAGCTCCACCAATCGACCCCAAATTACTACCATATAATCTCCTTGAATCCCTCATTCACCTCCTAGTGTTAATTTCTCCAAAAGATCACCCAAAAACTTCAAAATCCAAATCTAAAAATCAGAATCTAGGGTTTTTATCTACCTGCCAAACCTGAGAGAGACAATGACTCAAACCTACATGAGTCAATAACTCTCGATGAGAGTTATTGATTCATGTGGGTTTGGACCATTTCCAAGCCCGCCGAAGTCCGGCCAAATTTTGGCGAAGTCGCCGGAATCCGTCAAACCACCTCCACTAGTATCCCCCTTCCTCTTGTCTAACTGTTCTTTGTTTGTTTTAATTAAAATCATCATTGTTTTGATCCGTTTGTCATGTTACTGATTTCATATGAGTTAATCACTACTCAGTATATGTTTTCTGTTAATTGGCTTAAGCTCTACATACATATCTGATTGTGTGTTTAGGATAATTTGTTCTTGTCAAATAATGGCTAGGTTTCTATGATAATCATGCTTTCTTAGTTTAGGATAATTAGTCAGACCTGTTTATTTAATTGTGAATAGGTAGCTTGATTGATTCATGTTAGGTTTTCAGATTGTTGGTTTCAGTGTTTTTCCCTAAGTATGATTGTCCACTGTGGATTGATTGTTTGTGTTAGTCATTAGGGTAGTCGGTTAATCACTTAGGTAATTAGGAGATAATTATACTCTATTAATTAAATATACCTTTGAAACTAAGATAATTAATAGTATACTTAGAAACTAACTCTAAGAACCTAATTAACTAATTAAACTAATTATCTAACCTAACTTCCTAAAAGAGACTAGACCTCTAATTTCATGAAGGGTTTAGTATGACTTACTAAGTTAGAATTAGCCAACACCTAATTAATTTAATTCCTAAACAAGTCTAAAATCAGTTAGGAATTAAGTCCTTTAATTAACTAAGTTCGAATTTCTAAATCACTTCTTTAATATAAGTTTTTCCTAGAACAATTAATTAGTCACATAAGGTCCTTTAATTAATAACCCAAGCCCAAATCAAGGTTAATCTAATTCAAGTGATGACTTTGTAATAGATAACTAAGTCCTAATCCTAGTTAAGAATAACTAATTAGGTTTAATTAACTAAAGTAAGTTATAGGATCAACTAACCCAAGTTAATAAATAACCCTGATTAACCTTAACTTTAGTTACCTAAGGGGTAATTCTAGAGACTTTAAGGGGTAGTTTAGTATTTTTAATTAAGGGAATCTTGGGTGTAACAACCCAAGAACCTTCTAGAATAAGGAAATCAATTTTTTTGGGTTTAAAAGGATAATTTCAGGGGGCTGAAATCTTCTAGAATGGTGCAGCTGCCCCAAAAGGATAGGGTTGATAGCTGCACCTGTACCTTTCTTTAGCCTATTGGATAAGTAATATGCTAAGCATATCCTATCCCAAATACCCCTATAAATACCTTACCTAGTCCTCTGAAAATGGGACGGATTTTTAAGGGAATTCTCTGCATTTTAACCACTAAAAAATTGACTTCATACACATCTTTCATTTTCTATTCTGAAATCTCTCCTCGGAATTTGAGAAGAAATAGAAAAATCAAAAACAAAAATACAAATGGGTATCAAATCTGATTCTGCCTAGTTCTGGATTTAAGGAGTAGTTTTTGGCTATTGATTTCTTCCAAAACTTTCGGTTTTTCTTGGGTTTAAGCTGCTATTCCTGCTGGGTATTCTCTCCTTGGATTTTTGACTGTTTGCTGCTGCTATTAAGCTCACAAGAGCCTCCTTTTCTGACCTTTATTTGGTCTTCAACTTTGCTGTTATTTTTTTCTACTTCAAGGTATGTAAACTTCATCTTACATGAAGTAGAACTGCTGAATGTAAAAAGTAATGTGAAATATCAATGTTCTTCAATTTATTTTCACTGTAACTTCATTTTCATAGATAGACATGCCTATATCTGCTGAAAATTACCTATTCAGTTCCTTTCTTGATCAAATCCGAATGCTAAATTCAAACGTGCTAGCCAAATATGTGTTGGTTTATCCCAGCTGTTTGTATGTTCTTTTTTTGTATTATGTGTAGTAGAGCATCATTAGAGTTGAATCTGACCCCTTTAATGGTCAGATTCATTCTATGGGATGCATAAAAATTTGTTTATAATGTTGTCCATGCATTAAAATCTTAAGACTTATGGTTTTAAAAATCAATGATAAAATGCAGGATTGAGTCCTTGAGGTACTACTGGCTTGCACAGGGGCAGCAGCCTCTCAGTTTTTCTTTTCTTATTTCATTATTTAAAAGTAGTATTTCATAGCAAAAGTTGGAAATGTAATAGTATATAATTGTAATAAAGACTGGACATTATTGAATTCATATCCAGTTTTGTATTGCTTCACTTTATGAAGTTAGGCCAGCCCGCTAAAGCCTGATTCGATCTGGACTCTCAGGCCATTGGGCCTAGATGAGACAAAAGCCCAAAAGCCTTAAGGCTATACCTTCCTTTCAATAATTATTGTAATAGGGATTGTTAGTATTTGATTAGGATCTGAAATGCCTTTGTATAATTTCAGTATAAAAATGAATTTGTCTGAAGACTCCAAGTTTTAAAAAATCCGGTCTCTTAAAATTCTTCTGATTTACCAAAAAAAACTATTTTTTTTCATCTCTGATGAATTTTTAAATATATAAGTATATATTTGTTGTTCAAAAGCATTTCTTATGAATTTGTACTCAAATTAGTCTGTCCGAAATCTCCTTGTAAGCATTTACCAAAATTCTGGAAATAATCATTTCAGATTCAACGACTTTCGAAAATATATAAACAGGAATTCGTAATTCAAAACATTTTTAATTCATCTCATTAGATTTTCTAAATTTACAACGATAGATGTATGAACACTCCCGTGTAAGACCTAATACATATGAATCATGATTTCAAAGGCATGTATTTAGGCCATTTGAAATTAATAAAATTGTTCTACAATAGCTGAATGTGTTGACTTGACTCTTCAAATATGTAATTTGTGAATCAATAATATGTTAGATTTCTTGTAAACCTTTCATTGTTGACATGCTTTTTAATGGAATTAATACAGCTTTACTTCCTTCACAAATAGCATGATTAGGATTGTCCCAAGAGAGTAAAATAACAATTGGGCTAAATTATGGCCGTAGCCCAAGCCCTTTGTCCTTTAGACTAATGAATTTAAGATTAAACAATCTTCTACATATCTTTTAGGTTGAAAAATACATCTTTAGATTGAAATTTAATAAATAACCAAGTATTACTTCAAACGACCATAACCTACACTCGGGCGTGGCAACTCGTGCCCCCGACTCTCATTTCAAACATGAAATAAAATCACACATAGCAATTACGGGTGCATTTCATGTGACGTGGTTGCGATGTGTTAAAAAACAACAAGCGCACGCCATCGTGACTTGTCCTAAGATAAATCCATAAATATCCCAATTGGTTTATATATATCCCATAAGTTAAAATACCTTTTTTAGATAAAAATTCTAAAATTTAGAGAATAATCGAATATCGCCTCAAATAGGCATCTTAAATCGTTACGACCATAGTCTTGACTATATAATTTACACTCGGGTGTGGAAACTCATGTCCCCGACTTTAACTCAAAACAATAATAAAATCACATGTTATAATTGCGGGTGCATTTCATGTGGCGCAGTTATAACGTGTCCAAAAACAAACAAGGGCACGTCATCGTGACTTGTTCCAAGATAAATCCATAAACACTAAAAGCGGTTTTAAAAATCAAAAAAGGCTAAATGCACAATAGGCTAAAACACGTAAACAATCAGATAATTTAGGTCAAATATTAATAATAAGCGACCTTGCTAGAACCACGGAACTCGGGAATGCCTAATACCTTCTCCCGGGTTAACAGAATTCCTTAGTCGGATTTCTGGTTTGCAGACAACTTAAAACAGAGTCTAAAATTCCTCGATTTGGGATTCCAATAAACGGTGTCCCGGAACATCGTCGAAAATCCAGGTGGCGACTTAGAAAACTAAAATAAATCCCAAATCCGAATAATGTCACTTAAAGTGGAAAAACTCTCTTATTACCCTTTATTTTCCGGGGTTGAAAAAAGGAGGTGTGACAGATATTACCGGTCGGCAATGCACAAAACCATCAATTGCTGGTTTAAATGTCCAAAACACATATCTGAATATATGTTCTGGTATTCCTCGAATTCCGCTCAAGCTTCCATTCAACAATAGTCCCGGGGTTAAAGTGTTGCAATGCGGCCATGTACCTGGGCAGAGATGCAAATGACTTATCTCAGTTACCATAAACAATTTCAAACGCACGTTTGCACCCAAGAAATGCCTTTCTTTTGGTTATGGTACACCCATATTCCTAGTGGACAGATGTTATACACTCTTTGATCTTGTACCTTATGGACGCTTCAATGTGTGGAATCAAGACAAAAGAAAACAAGTCAACATTCAAGTTAAAATTATTCCCACTGAATGTGTCCATTTCATATTTGTGGGTGCCAATGTATTTACCCACAACCCACATATTTGTTTTCGTCTTCCTTGCACACAACATCCAAATATAACCCGTAAACCATCTATGACAGATAACCTTGTATACATCCGGAGATGACTCATGAACCACGATCTCACGACACTCTTTTATGTTGTACATTCGCACCACCTGCTTAGGCGCGCATTATAAGGAAAAAGTATGCCCTTTGACAGCATCGTTGCTCTATATTCATCCCACATTGTTGTCCAAAATTTGTCAAAATCCCTTGTGAGGCCATCCACATCCGGCGTACTTGGAAAATGATCAAGGTAGGGAATTTCTCTTGAATGAAACGACACGTGGGACTCGTACACTTTTGGTCTAATGGGAGGTGGAGCATGCTCCCTCGTCAAATCAGGTTCAGCATTCTCTTCATCCTCATCCTCACCATCACCATCATCCGGGAAGGGTGTGTCATCTCCAAACTCATCAGCATTGTTGTCATAATCACTATTTTCCTCTTGACTCTGCGTATCTTCCAGATCTCGATTAAATATGTCGTCTTCGGGCAATTGAGTAAGGACAGGACCTTCAAGTTGCTCGTTTTCACTACACGACCAATAAAATAATGAGTTACTCAGATTGATCCAAACTTTACATATAGCTTTATCACTTCACTTACAAATCATAATGTGTTGATATCCCATGATGAACATTATCCTGTAGATGATGACTCCCGGATTGACCACCATGATACAACACACCAAAACTAGTCATATTCCAACTGGGCGTTGGTTCATAACTTGTAGAATTCATATCTGGCCGGTACCCTATGTGGAATATATGAGTGTTAACAAATTCAATACATAAAAATAAACATCGTAGCACAAAGGAAAATTGAAGTTTATCACTCGGCTTGTGAATTATGTAAACTAGGTGAGAAATTATTTCTTCGCTCCTCATTCACCCCTGGAGATAAGTTTAGATCAGGCCAAACTCTTTCACTCGGAACCTATTCGGCTAAAGCTGCTCCAAAATAACCACCCGATGATTTAGGGATATCCCTACTTTGCGCAACCTCATTATTGAGAACGTCTTCAGCCTTGGCAAACATTTCCAACATTTTTATCACAAGAAATTCTCGGTATTCATCCGAAGTCCTCAAAAAATTTCTCAGAGTTTCATCGTCCTTGATGTTAAACTCAGCATAACAAACAGCTCCTTGCTGAGTGACAGAATACGGATATCTTTCGGTTACTTTAATATTCACCGAACGTTTGCTCACACTCATTATTTTTTTTTACATAACAACGATATCAATGTATCGTACTCTATTGTAAGTTGCAACTTAACATGACACTGTGGAGATATATTATAGCTTACTGAGTTATTTACCACCACAACCTCACCCCCCCCCCCCCCCCCNCCAATATCATGGAACCTTAATTCTTCGCTCTTCAGGTATTATGACAAAATACAAAACAACTTAACGAAAAAATATTTCATAAGACTTGAAAATATTAATGGATTTTTACAAGATCCTGAACCTCTTTAAATGATACAAAAATCAGTCCGGATATACAATTATTTGAGGTATAGAGCCTTATATATGTGTGTTATACCCAGTTGAATTATTGATATATGTCAGTTAAACCCAGAAGAATTATTGGTGGGCCCACATAATATATATAGCGCCTTAGTTGACCTCGCTATACGTTAAAGGCCAAACGGCCGTCAAGGTATAGCGCGATTAACTAGGACGCTATATATATTATGGTATCCAATTTTTTCTTTTCACACATTATTGTTCTTTGAGTCCAAAGAAACCACATTTTGGTTCCCAACTCCTTTCAGAACCTCCAACCTGAGCCCCTCAATTGTTGTCTCTTTTATTTCATTGACCATTCCTTTGATGTATGTACATAATCTTTGGCTCCACGGCCGCTTAATTACATTTTATCCACGTCGACGTCGACCATGTAGTTCGTTTCTGGATTAGGAGCTTTGAGAAGACCTTGAAACTGATGTATGAAACTCGGGATGCTAATCAATGAAGATTGATGAATGCAACTCGATATAATATGCTTGACTATTAGAGAGGAAGGCTCGTATTTATAGGAACAAGACTACACATATACTCTGATATGGTTTGCCTACACGTACGGTGATTTTCATAGCTTCATTACTTGCTTCCCAAGCAAAAACAATTTCTCTTTTTCTTTTTGGAATAAACACTATGAGCAGATACATAGTCAAATGAGGATGTTATGGTTTTCCTTCCAGTCCAATTATATCAACTCCTACTGCCTACACTATATTTCAGTTAAAGGGAACCTCCGCCTCTGAAAATCATTTTTTGTATTAGTAGTCATATCTTAATATAACTTCGACAAGCTTCGATTGTTAATTAAAAGATGCCATCAAATACTATATCTTTTAATTTATTTGTAGATAAGGTAGAGAAATTTTATAACTTTGAAATAACGCTGAAACTCTTACTAAATTAACGTGAATTTCAGTTTTGGTTTTTAGTTTTGTTTTGAAAAAACTAAAAACTCACACTCATTTTTTAATTCAAATGCCGCTGGCTGTGATTTATAGTTCAGGACTGAGTAAAATGTTCACTCCTGTACTAAGTTCAAACTTCAGGGATTGAACCAAATATATACTCACGCAGTTAAAAGAAATTTTTTGGAACTTGGGTCTTAAAGATGCCATAACATTTGTACGACTATATGACTTTTAAAACTTGTTACAGTAAAAATGTCATAACATTTAACTTCATACCAAATAAATTCGTTATTTTGGTCTGCTGCTGTACTTGCTCCTTCAGCAACGTGTAAAGTGTACACCTTTTGCAAGTTCATACTTGAGGGATGGAACTAAAAACCCAGAAAACTATTGATAGTCCGCTCAAAAGATTGCAATGACGAAAACCTCTTCCTAATTAGGTTCTTTGCAGTGGCAGATAGATGAAATTTTTAACGGGCCAGGAATTGGAAAATATTGAACATCATATATGTTGATAATCAAGAGTTGATAAATGCAAATACGAGAATCAGCAATTTTATATGCTCCTATAAAAATACACTAGAGATATTTCAAGAACCTTGTACAGAGAACTCATCTGAGAGAGAGGGAGAGAGAGAAAGATGCTTTAGGCACTGGGGTGAGCGGGCAAAGGATTCAAGTCCATTTCAACTTGGTTGATGGTCCACTGCATGCTCTCCAATTTCTGCATGGATATGAGTGGAAGTTAGCTTTTATCTCCAAAAAACAAAAGTAAAGAACTATAATAATAATTAAGAAAACTCGCAGGAACTTTTCTTTTACCTTTACAATGTCATGGTACTGCCTAGCAATTTCGTCAAAATGAGGATCAACCCCTTGATACTCACGGAGGCGGGCAGCCTAACATATTTCACAGATAAATATATATGTCAATCTTGTGGTACCAAGCACGACACGGAGCTAGATATTCTACTGTCTTATGAATCAACATAGTTTAATTTCATGCCAAAGATGAAGGCAAAAAGGCAGCCCAGTGCACTAAGCTCCCGTTATGCGCGGAGTCGAGGGAAGGGCCGGACCACAAGGGTCTATTGTACGCAGCCTTACCCTGCATTTCTGCAAGAGACTGTTTCCACGGCTCGAACTTGTGATCTCCTGGTCACATGGCGGCAACTTTACCAGTTGCGCCAAGGTTCCCCTTCTCATGTCACAGATGAACTCTTTTTATTTATTTAACCTACAGTTTAGCATACAAGTAACAGAGTAACAATCTGCCTAAAAGAACAGAAATAGAAAAATTGATGTTTACGAGAAAAAGCCATGCCCCACAACCCCCAAATATCAGAAAAATGGATTAGTGAAAACCTATATTGTTCGGATCCTCCAAAAATGCCGATGGGTATGTGTCATATTATCCAAAAGCTATGCATTTTTAAGGATCCAAACACAGATTCCCATTTTGGAGGATCCAGGCAATATAAGTGAAAACTAATTTCAAGCCAAAAGTGTAATTCATCATTCAACACCAAACCTGCCAAATAGAGACATATAGTGATGGCATCCGCTCAAGTATTCAGCTACTTTTGTCAAAAGAAATAGTGAGGACAAGCAAAAGACAAGCGAAAATATACAGGAAAGAGCTCCTCATCCAGTGAAGTCCAAGTTAATTGTCTTCAATTTCCTAAGCAATCACTTTTCATCCTCACGTTCCTTCACTATTAATGACATAATTTACATGGAAAATGGAAATGAGCACTGCCCACGAACAATCTTAATTGAGGCATTTTTTGGAAAGACAAAACATGTCACAGCCATCTTCAATTGCATTTAGTATTGGCTGGCCCTACCGGATAACAGTAGTGCTACAATCTTTGAATGTTCAAATTTCCATGATTTTCCAGATGAGGGGGTAGTCCAGGGAACAAGCGTAAGCAAATCATGGAAAAGTAGTAAATATGAAGATGATCTACCAAACTGAAAAGAAAAACATTAAAATAGTATAAGAAAGTGTACCGCTTTCTCATATGCAAGCGATGCTTCCTCCGTTGCTTCAATCAAATACTTCCTGGGATGATGTTAAACTGAGTATACTTTCTTCGGCATCGAAAATCTAATAAAGATTTCTAAATTCATATTTCTTTACCTTATTTTGTGAAGTGCAGGGATAGTTTCCGGGGTATACGTCTCAAGTAGGAGAATATGTTCCAGAACTCTGGTGAACAATAGGAAGTGTTAGAAGCTGTTGAACTTGATTGCAATAACACTAGTATTTCAAAGACATAAATATCAAAGCAAGACATTGTGTGCTTTTATAAAAGAGTAACAGGATATAAATGCTAGTTTTTAACTTAATTACAACAGTATTATGCTAGTTAATTTCTGGGGTTTTCACGTTCAACTAAGCTCATAGAACTTAAAACATTACTAAGTGAATCTCTCCAGAAAATTCAACCATCAGGAGGCATAAGTCTGAAGTAGGAGACTATGTTCCAGAAACTCTGGTGAACGATAGAGAGTCTGAGAAGCTATAACTTGACGACCATAATATTAGTATTTCAAAGGCATATGTCTCAAAGCAAGAGAACTTTGCTCTTTAGTATGAGAATAACACGATGTAAGAAGATCTATTGAAGTTGATGACAACACTATTATGCTAAACAAGCTTCTGGGATGTTCAAATTGAAAAGAAAAAAAGACTCATCGGAAGTAATGCATTACAATTTTGAGATTTCTCAAGAAATTTAATTGTTTTGGAGGTAAAAGAAAACCAATTGAGCATACTAGTTTGAATGGATCATTGCACCTAATGAGTAGCTATCACAGACTTGGAGTTAAGTGGATGAAATTCAAACCCTCATAGGAATGATAAACAATGAAGTGCCACAGGCAATTGACATAGGGTCATCATTCTAAGACCTGAAGCAATTGTTGAACTGAGCTTTTCACCCAATCCCACAATTAATCCAAGATAAGAAAGAGAACCCTTCTTAAAATCAGTAGCCATATGATGCACGAATGAATGGAAGAAGTAATTTGAATCTCCAATTCCTCCCAAGCCACAAAAATAAGTCAATAGTTAGAATAACGAACCAGAAACAAGAATAAGGTAAATCGTACCTTAATTTTGCCCTCATTGTCTCACATCTTTTGCACAGCCATGTCTTTTGCAGTTCATCCTATTAATGGATCATTACAAACTATAATCAGAAATAAAATCTATTCTAAAGAGCAAAAGACCATCACCAGTGCCCACAGCATATCCAAAACTATGATGTATCAGGCACCATAATTCTTTGGAAGAACCAGAGTATGGTTAATATGAACAAAAGAAACAAGAGCAGAATGGTTAACTTACATATTTATGTTGATGGTCCAACTTTATATCTTTGACAAGCTTAATTAGTACACCAAGGATCTGCTCCAAAACCTTAGACAGGCAAACATATAAAGTCAAATATTTTCTCAAGTAACATTAGCCTTTAGGATCTGTGGAAGTGCAACATAGAATGAAAAGGCTGACAAGACGAGATAGGTAGTCATCAATGATGCAGAACAGCATTCTTACATTATAGTATTCTGCAAATTTTCTGTTAGATGAATATAAATCCTCACGCCATGCTGTTTCTTCTCTTTCAATCTCCTCAATGATCAACTTTACCCTGTTACATCATAGATTAGAAGCTCCCACACCTAAATCTAAAAAGCAATCAAGAATAGTATTATATGATCATTATTTTAAATATCATTTTTATCACATGGCGTCCAGGCCAACTTGTGCCTACGCCAAAGAATCCACCAGATACCTATTACCTCCCAGCATAGGTACATGTTAACTCTACCCACCAACACTTAGACAGATAGGAAGGGTAGTTCACCTTGAGCCTTCTCTGCTCGATTCGAACTTTGGTTCCTATAGCTATTAATCCAACTCTTCGACACTAGGT
Source organism: Nicotiana paniculata (assembly GCA_005239505.1). Taxonomy (NCBI): domain Eukaryota; kingdom Viridiplantae; phylum Streptophyta; class Magnoliopsida; order Solanales; family Solanaceae; genus Nicotiana; species Nicotiana paniculata. Next base: position 22,338 of record ML319998.1, read on the forward strand.
CTGCCCCTTGGGGTGAATTGTAATACAAGATTATTGAATAATGTACAATATGACAAGCCAAACCATCATTCAGAATGTAAATTATCTTTCTGCCAAATGATATTCTTTTTATAGTATATCCAAAATAGATTCTATTTTTCCATGGAAATAGAATGGTAATAGAGACATGATAATGTCAGATTAGCATCAAAGAGGAATACTTCATTCAACTTAACAAACTACAAAAAAGATGCACAACCTGTTCTATAAATGATTATATAAGTCATAAAAGATTAGTAGAGAGAGAGAGAGACCTTTCTGGAAGCCGGGCAGCTGAACTTTGATGGCCAGCAGATATATCTGTAGAACCAAGGTAGGTTATGTTCTTAACATACATCTTGATATGATAACAAATTCTAAGAGTTCTTTGTGATTTAGATAGCAATAGAACTACTCAACCAATCACCGAAGAATAAACTGACATGAGTAAATCCAGAACTTAAGCATCTCATCAGTAAATATTTCGTATTTGCACCACAATTTGACACATTAAAGTGATAGATTTCGGGCAATGCAATTGACAATATATATTATAGCCATTGACATAATGATCCACCCATAGAGGCTAATTATAAAACTGAAGTAGACGCCCAGGTCCTATGCATCAATGCTGGGTTTATTTAAAAGAAAAACAGACAAGAATCCGCCGACCAACAAACACAAAGAAAAGCGAAGGACCAAGAGAAGACAAAAGAAGAGAAATAAGCAACTTAAACGTACCAATGTCATCAATAGCAACTGCATTAGATAACTTATCACATTTAGCATCCAACCGGTTTCCAATCTCACGTGAAAGCAATCTCTGGTATTCTGCCACATCCTAAAGCGACAGATGTATAAGCATCTATGGATGTGTAGAACTACACTTAAATAACCTGATGAATAGTAATTCCTTTTATAGATAATTCACTTATAACAAGCAATTAACACATAAGCATATAAAGTAAGAGAGCCATGAATAACTACAACACTACATTGAAGCATTAATAAAGAAGAGAAAAAAATTCCCCACAAGACCATGAGGTTTTCTAAGTCAATCATATAGGTTTTGTACCACCGATGACATCTGAATTAGTTGAGTTTGCCATAAATATGCAGGCGCAACTCCAAGGAATCGATTGGGAACTCCACCAACATCTGGTTCTGTTGCATCAGTTGTACTGGTAGTGGGAGCACCGCTTGCTGCAGGAACAGCTCCAATTACAGATGCATTGGTTTGATAAGTTGAGTTTGAGCTCGAGCTTAATGTGATGTTGGTGCTTGTGCTATCAATAGAACATCTCGACAGTATACTCCATTTTTCAATTTCCTCCTCGTGAATCTCACCGTCTTTGGAGATAAGTGGAAGCCTCAATCTCTGAGCTGCTTCCGCAACAACCATCCTATGCTCAAGAGCCTCATAAACCTGAAGTCATTCTAGAGTCAAAATCACCCAGAGAATTTTAATTGATTCAACTAAAATTATTCCCCAAAGAAATTGGCAGAAAAAAGGCTATAACCAGGTCCGAAAAATGCACAAAGCATAGCACCTGAAATTTATCTTTTCGGGACAAGTATAGACTATGGCAGGGATCGTTGGTCCCCCAGATGCTAGCTAATGAGTACCGCGTCTTCCCAATGAAGTAAAGCCATCTTCATGAGGCCTAAACGATCTCTGTGACGATGTCCAAAGCGTGACGGCCAAAATAAAGAGGCTTACTTTTCTTCACTTGAATCATAATTACAAGAAGCTAGATTTGAGCGAATCCAGATTTGAGTATTGTGTCGTATGGAAAAAAAATGAATCCGGAAAAAAGGGGCTATTAGCTCAATGGTAGAGCGTGCCCCTGATAATTGCGCCTTTATGCCTGGGCTGTGAGGGCTCTGAGCATTCTCATCTATTGGTAATCAATTTTGGATTTGTTGACAGGTACATACTCGATATGGGTGTGAGTAAGTATTGAGTAAGTGTACGTGCAAGCTTTTGGTAAATTTTTGTGTACTTTAAGAGTCTGCATAAAGGGGGGCTTGGCGCAAGTTGTTGTGATAGCCTCTTGCATAAATGCAAGATAACATTGTGTACATAAGACCAAATGTCACAGGCTCTTGCCCGAACCCCAAACATGGCGGGAGCTTAATGCACCAGTCTGCCCTTTTTTAAAGAGTCCGCATGAAATACTTATACCCAAGTCACACCCATCACGTAAAGGAATGCTAACCCGTTCTGGTTGTTATGACTGGCAAACTAAAGGATCTGTTTACACATAGCTGATAATTAAGCATGTAAAAATGCATCCATAAAGCCAAATGAACTGAGACACAATAAATAAAGGCCAAATAAGTAGAAAAGTGGAACCTGAGGAGGGTTTTTCAAGCCCAATTGAGAGTATAAACCCTGTACATCTCGAATACCACCGAGATTGGCCACAGAAATGGCTTGCTGGTAATCTTCTACCATCGCGGTCGCCTCAATATATACTGCCTACAAGGTTTATCCAAACAAAGGGTATATACAACAATTAGACTAGACAAATCAGGAAACACATTAATTCAATTCGAGTTTAAGTTATATACACCAACAATGTAAGAAACTTTTACACTATCTGGTAATCTTTATAGCCTGACTGATACTGTTAGAAATTCTTTGCTCTTACGGTGTTTATAACTTAAACTCAATTCAAAAAAAAAATGTCAATTTCCAAAATAGAAGCCCTACTAAGGATTCCAAATAGCGCTGCCTCTCCTTTGACATCTCTTCTCTCGCCTGCATTTTCAAACAAAAACATCTCATACTATATGCATTTTAATTTTTTTTCATTAACAATCAAATGGGGTTTAAGAAGCATTAGAGAGAGAGAGAGAGGAGAAAAATACGAGTTGGAGATCGAAGTAAGCGGATTTGGAGACGAGAGATCCATCAGGGGCTAAGCAGTGGCGCTCTAACTGATCGATCAGCTGTGTCACGTCCACCGGCAGGTTTTGCGAACCCACCCCTCTTACCATTTCCGGTCTCTACTATAATCAAAAGATGACTCTGTTTCTCCCGTTCGTCGCTTCTCCGGCAATTCAAATTCAAAGTATTTACTTCCCTTTTGTCGTCACTCTTATCCTTGTACTTGCAGTTTCCCCTATTAGAAAATTTGCACTTTTAATCCCTCAAAATGATAAGTGCAATTTGGATCCCTTTGCTTCTGAATCATAATAACAAAAAATTTTATACGATTACTTCATTTGACAACTTATATTAACATTGTGCTGTTTTTTCATATATTAGGGCAATAATAATATATTTCTAAAAGTAATTTAAATGTGTCAAAGGTACAAAAATACACATTTTAACAAATTGAAGGTTAAATGTATATAATTATGTATTACAAAGACCAAATTAGAATTTATCGATAACTAAGGAAAGGAATCGAAAATGCCATATCTGTTATAAGTATATATTATATAATGGATGTTCATTTAGTACTTTGTTGTAAATATGTTTCCTGAAGAAGCTTATCTATATGGGATACTACTGTAAATATGTTTATCTATTTAGTACTCTATTGGAAATAAGCCTCATGAAGAAGCTTATCATTTTTGTACTCTGTTATGGATAAACATTACCCTCGGTAGAAGATTATCTACATCTGGTACGGTAGCAGCTTACACAATAGCTTGCAATAGCAGCTTACACAGCAGCTTTCTTTCTTCTATAAATATAGGACATTTAAGTTCATATGTACATCACTTTGAAAGTTGAATAATATATCACTCTTTATATATATACTTATCTTTGGTTTATTTACTTTACAATCGTTATTTTATAACACGTTATCAGCACGAGACTCTGCCATCTCGAGCAAATACTTTGAAAGTATCAAAGGTATGAACTTTCTTTTTCTAAATTATGTCAAATCTTTCTAAACTTGAATTTGTAGCCTGGATATATCGGGCAAAAGCTACATGTTTTGGGTGCTTGATGCTGAAATTCATCTTGATGCGATGGGTCTGGCAGACACCATCAAGGACAAAAATCAAGCATCAATCAAGACCGTGCCAAAGCCATGATATTCCTACGCCATCACCTTGATGAAGGCTTGAAAATGAATATCTCACTGTTAAAGATCCAGTCATACTGTGGAATAATTTGAAAGATATATATGACCACCTGAAGATGGTCGTTCTTCCACAGGCACGTTATGACTGGACTCGTTTAAGTCTACAAGTTTTTAAATCTATCAGTGAGTATAATTCTGCTATGTTCAGGATTATTTCCCAATTGAAATTATGTGGTGATAATATTACTGATCATGATATGTTGGAGAAAACTTTCACCACTTTTCATGCCTCGAATATGCTCCTGCAGCAGCAATATCGAGAGATGNGGTGATAATATTACTGATCATGATATGTTGGAGAAAATTAATTCTTCACGATCTTTTCTTGGATCGTAATATAAAATATCACTGGTAACAGTGTTAATTTCTGGTTGAAATTGATTTGACCCGGTACTAGGGTCAACCTGACTAGGTACACTTGTCCCCTCGGCCGCAGCTTTCATTTGAAGAAATTTGACTTTATCTCTAGGGTGTTTCTTTATGTGTCTAGTCAAACTTCCCGTNTTTTGCACTTAGCCTTATTTTTTTTCCCTTAGTTGAATAAAAAATGCCCAAACAATTGATGTTAGGCTCCTTTTAGAAGGTTGTCTTGAAAAAGTAGGGGCAGTAACATGAGAGTCAGACAGAGACTCATTTGGATTATTAGTTGGGTTAGCTTCAACAACAAGACTAGTGGGTGTATCGTCATCCGATTGTGTTTTATCAAAATCTATATTTTCATCATCATTTTTATCAACAGTTGGATTACCATAAGAGCATTCATATATTCATGGTTTAATTGTTCACCTAGTGCAATATCATGGTAAAATTGACTATCAGTAAATTGTAATAAAGTGTTATCGCTATCAAGAATAACAGGGGTAGGACGGGTAACAGGTTTGGGTCGAGGAGCCGGGGGAAGTGGAAGTAACAACTTGGCCACTAGATTCACCAATCTTGGATTTCCCTTACTTTTACCAAATATATTTTTCAAAGAATAGGACATATTAATTATAATTATACAAAGTAAAACAAACAAAACTATACTATTAAAACTTAAGAGTTGAACGACTTTCCCGAATTGACGAACAACTTGTTAAAAATTATATATCGTTGAAGACTTGAAGACTTCAATTCACCAACTTGACAATTATTCACAAATTGCAACAATAAAGTAAGCAATTATAGAAGAAAATTAGAGAGAGATTGATGATTTTGTGAGAAAAATAAAAGAATGAGGGGGTATTTATAGTTGAGAATAGGGAAAAAGTGTAATTATAAAAAGTTTGAGGTTAAAACAAAGTTGGGGTGTAAAATGACTATTTTTCAAAGTGCCAAACGGTTATTTTTGCAGGCCAATGACTATAATTTAAAACCTTCCAACTGTTGGAATTTTTTTATAAAAAAAAAAATTAGCCGTTGGGCCTGTTTAGGCCCGGTTGAACTGGCCCACTTAGGAAGCCGGTCCCGGACTCGCGGGCTCAAGTGTGAGGACCGGCCCACATGGGCTCTTGGAACCAACTGGTCCCGGGCTTAAACAGGTCGGTCCGTTTAGGCCCACTACCCATATGGGCTCGCGGGCCTGGGCCGGGTCCGGGTCGGAACGGCTCACTTTACAGCCTTAACTTTAAGGATATGAATTGAACTTTTAGGGGTAATGGTTGAACTTTTTGGATGTGAATTGAACTTTTAGGGATAATTGTTGAACCTTTTGGGTTATTATTAAAAATTAATTATCTTAATTAACTAAAAATGATTTAATTAATTTAAAATTGTAGAATAAATTAAGTAGTTGTAATACTTATGGAAATATCTCAATTTTTTTTATTTGCATAGATGGAACATCGTACTTGGATGTACAAAAGGAATTAGCCTAGTCGGCGGGGATTACAGGAGGATTTTGTAGAAGGGGTTGATGACTTTATTAGACATGCAATGTCACTTTCATCATACCAAATTAAAGGAGTAATTAGGTGCGCTTGTATCAAGTGCGATTGTATGAAGTTTAAAAAAACCGGAGGAAGTTAAGCTTCATCTTTATAGGAAGGGTTTTATAGAGAATTACTTTGTATGGACTAATCATGGAGAGATAGATGTTAGCCGTGGAATATTTCTTAACATGGTTGTTGGTGAAAGTAGTAGGTTGGTGGAGAATAGAAATCATGATTCTAGAATTTAGGATATGGTTGCAGATGCTTTTGGGATGCATTCCGGGGGTGAGCCCAATGAAAATGTTGAACAAACTCCTAATGATGATGCAAAACGTTTTTATGAACAATTAGAGGAAGCTAGTCGTCCACTACGTGAAGGAACTCTGAGCTGTCTGTTGCAGTTAAATTACTAAGTATCAAATCTGATTGGAATATTACTCAAGTGGCCATGGACTCTTTCATTGACCTTATGAGTGAACTAGTTGACCCAAATATTAACTTACCTGATGATTTCTATAAGGAAAAGAGATTGATTTCTAAGTTAGGACTTTCGTCAATGAGAATTGATTGTTGTGAAAATGGTTGCATGTTATATTATAAAGATGATGCAAATTTAGAAAGTTGTAAATTCTGCGAAAAGCCTTGTTTCAAGAGGCTTTCCATCGGGAATATGGCCGCTGCAAAGGCGATGCATTAGTTACCTCTTATACCTAGGTTAAAGAGGTTATATGCGTCGATGAGTTCTGCTCCTCATATGAGATGGCACTTTGAAAATAGAAGACCACCTGGTGTTATGTGTCATCCTTCAGATGGAGAAGCTTGGGAGCACTTTGATAGGACATATCCAGATTATGCTAGTGAACCAAGGAGCATTCGGTTAGGTTTGTGTGCGGATAACTTCACGCCTTTTTCTATATCTGCGACACCGCATTCATGTTGGCATGCCTTTCTTACACCTTATAATCTACCACATGAGTTGTGTATGACTAGTCCATATATATTTTTAAATTGTATTATCCCAGGTCCACGTAATCCGAAAGTTTGATTGATGTATATTTGCAACCTTTGATTGATGAGCTAAAACAATTGTGGTATGATGGTGTTGAAACATATGACATATCAACCAAGCAGAATTTCAAATTGCGTGCTAATTTAATGTGGACTATTAATGATTTTACTGCGTATGGAATGTTGTATGGGTGGATGACTTCTGGGAAGCTAGCTTGTCCTTACTGCATGGAAAATGGTAAAGCGTTCACTTTGAAACATGGCCGAAAGAAATCATGGTTTAATTGTCACCATCAGTTCTTGCCTGATAATCGTGAGTTTAGAAGGATGAAAAATACATTCAAAAAGAATAAAGTGAATATGATTTCCCACCTCCGATACTTTTAGGTGAGGAAATTTGGGAGAGGGTCCAGAACTTCAGTAAAGTTACTGAAGCTCCACCGTCTATTGAGAAGAATTGTTTTGACAATTTGTTCAACACAATGATGGATGTTAAAGGAAAGACAAATGATTACCCGAAGGCTAAAATGGACTTACAAGAATATTGCAGGCGACCTGAATTATACTTGCAGACAACAAAAAATGGTAAGGTGTTCAAGCCCAAAGCAAGTTACACATTCACTTTGGAGGAAAGACGATAAATTTGTGATTAGGCCATGAAATTGAAGATGCCTGAGGGTTATGCGTCGAATCTGGGGAAAAGGTAGATATGGAGGTAGGGAAGTTGAGCCATTTGAAAAGTCATGACTGTTATGTTTTCATGGAGACCTTAGTCCTATTGCATTTTGTGGTTTGCCTGAATGAATCTGGAAACCCATCATAGAGATTAGTTTATTTTTCAAAGACTTGTGTTCTACCCCCTTAAGAGGAGAAAACCTACTTCGTATGGATCGGAACATTCATGTAACTTCTAGTAATATGGAAAAATATTTCCATGTGGTTTCTTGATGTGATGGAACACCTTCCAATCCACCTTGTACACGAGGCACGACTTGGAGGGACTGTTCAATGCAGATTGATGTATCCCTTTGAGAGGTAATATTATAAGTTTGATGTAATATTCTATTTTATTTGAATGTTCTTAGCTAACATGACATTATATAGGACAATTGGTGTAACGACACGGTCGGTCGTTTTGAGAGTTAGCGCCCCAATTCCCTAATAACCGCTTCTCCCATGTCTATTTATATTATTGGAACTTTTCGGAGCGTTGAGTGATGAAATCCCAAGTGATTTTGGACACATAGTCCATAAATATGGAATTTAGCTTTAGAAATCTGGTTGTAGCTAGAGATATGTGAAGAAGGACCCGGAATGGAATTATATCGACTCTGTTAGCTCCCTTGAGTGATTTCGAGGTTGGGAGCATGTTCGGAATGTGTTTTCGAGGTCGGTTGTGGATTTAGGCTTGAATTGGCGAAAGTTAGAATTTCGGCGATTTTGGTTGATAGGTGAGATTTTGATATCGGACTCGGAATGGAATTCCAAAAGCGATAGCAGGTCCGTAATGTCATTTATGACCTGTGTGCAAAATTTGAGGTCATTCGGATAAGTTTAGACGTGTTTCGGCATCAGATGTGAATTCTAGAAATTTCCTAAGTTCTTAGGCTTGAATCTATGCATATTTGATGATTTTGATGTTATGGGATGTGTTTTTTAAGGCTCGACCAAGTTTGAATGGGGTATTGGAGTTGGTTGGTAGTTTTGGTTGAGGTCTCGGGGGCCTCGAGTATGTTTCGGGTGTTCAACGGGTATATTTTTGGTTTAGTCTTCAGCGGTTTTGCTGGTTTTTAGAGCAGCAGGTAAATACTCAGTGCGATTGCGTGTTGTGGGCCGTGATCGTGTAGAACAAATTTGGACCCCGTTATTTTGGTCAGTGCGATCGCAGCAGGGGAGACGCGACCGCATAAGGTCAGTGGGCCGGGCAGGGGGAGCCTTACTCAGTGCGTTCGCGTGGGCCTAGATGCGAATGCATAGGGTCTAGTCCAGGAAAGCTATGCGAACACAGCTGGATGTGTGCGACCGCACTGTGGTCTAGATTAGGAGGGTGTGGCTTAGCCTATGCGATCGCATCTCTATGATCACGATCGCACATCACAATTTAGGCCTGGGCAGAATATTAAACCCATTTCGAGGGTTTAAGCCTATTTTCACCATTTTCGAATTTTGGAGCTCGGGAAGGGCGATTTGTGAAGACTTTTGCACCTGGGTAATTTGGGTAAGTGATTTCCATCCTTTGTAGATCAAATTCCATGATTCCAATCTTAAATTCAACCTTTAATTTCGAAATTTGTGGGTAGAAAATGGGGAAAATGGGATGAACTTCATAGACCAAATTGTTGAGCTTTGATTAGGTGTTTGACCTCAGATTTGGGAGATTCTTATATGGTTAGACTCGTGAGTGAATGGGGGTTTGGAAAATGTGATTTATCCTGATTCCGGGACATGGGCCCGAGGGACTTTTTTTAGCGAATTTCCTAATTTCGCGTATTAGCTTAGAAATAATTAGCTATTTTGTTCCCTTGAAGTGATATTTACATTATGCAATCGATTTGACTAGATTTGGGCCACCAAGAGTTGGATACTCGTGGCAAGAGCGTGGTATTGAGTTGATTAGTGCAGTCAAGGTAAGTGACTTTCCTAATTCTGTGTTGGGGACTTCCCCTTAGGCATTTTTATACTGATTTTTTTACGTGGACACCGTGTACGTGAGGTGACGAGTGCGTACACGGGTCATTATTGCTAAAATCCTATTTTTACTTCCATGAAATCGCTCATTTTCATTCACATATTACTGTTTCCTGTCTTAACTGAGTGGATAGCTTAAGAGTAAGCATGCCTACCTGTTCTTACTTGATTTCCTCTTATTTGCTACTAGTCGTACCATGCTTAGGTAGCTTTACTCTATTCTTGCATGTTGTTTTCCTGGACTGTTTAATTAATCTGTATTTGACATACTTCTGCTTTGCATATTTAAATTGGGACTACGGACCGAGATCTGGGAGCTTTCCCCCTGTACTGCATTTCATATTTAAATTGGGACTACGGACCGAGATCCGGGAGCTTTCCCCTGTACTGAAATGCATATTTAAATTGGGACTACGACAGAGATCTGAGAGCTTTCCCCTGTACTGCATAGCATATTTAAATTGGGGCTACGGACCGAGATCCAGGAGCTTTCCCCTTGTACTGCATTGCACATTTACTGTTGAGATATATGTTGTGCTGAGCCGAGAGCTCTCTGTTGTTATAAACTCTCCTAGTTTCCATTAATCATGTTTATCATTGCTCATCTATGTTTCACTATTTTATATTTATATTGACTTGTTTTAAAAAAACTCAGTAGAGCCTCAACCTGACCTCGTCACTTCTTGGCTGGGGTTAGTCTTGGCACTTACGGAGTACCGAATATGGATTACTCACGCTCTTTTATGCACATGTTTTCCCCATGTGCAGATCCAGGTACCAGCACCCAGTATCGTGGCTAGGAGTCGTTCTAGCAGCTGCCAGGAGACCGCGAGGTAATTTTGCCGCGTCCGCAGAATCCCACGAGTCCCCTTCTACTCTAGTATAGGCATAGAGGACTTATGCATTTTTCCACTATTTCATTGTATAGAGCTACATTTAGTACAGATCTTGTGACTATCTTGACATTCCGGGTTTTGGGAAGTGAAAGTGTACACGCTGAGCAGTTATGTTATATCTTCTCGAGTTCTTTTCTGTCTTTATTTTATTGATTCTATTATTTTCCGTAAATTTTAGGCTTACCTAGTCGTATAGACTAGGTGCCGTCATGATACCTTTCGGAGGGCAAAACGGGTCGTGACAATTGGAAAATGCAAATAATTTGTTAAGCAGAGGAATATGGTTGAAGGATCTATATGTGAAGCCTATCTTGCAAAGGAAACTGCACATTTTTGTTTTTACTATTTTGAGAGTAACGTGCCATGTTCTAGGAATAGGCCCAATAGGCACACTGTCGATTGTGTGATTGATCCATTATATCCACCAATTTCCATATTCAATCAACCAACCGATGTTTTAAGGATGTTAGAAAGAGAAGTTTGAGTGATATGGAGTACAAATCAGCTACAATTCATGTGTTGCTAAATTGTCCCAAGTTGTACCATTTCTTAAGTAAGTATTGATTTATTAGTTATCAAAATGTAAAATTTATTGTGATTACATATTTATGCAACTACTAAAAATATTTGATGTGTCACAGTCACTTGGTTGGTCAATTTGGCCATGATGCTGTATATACGAGTTTTGACACGTGGTTCAAACAGTTTGTAAATTTATCCTGATAATGTTCTTCTAAAGTTCCCGCTAAATATATATATATATATATATATATATATATATATAAATATTCGGCTATGCTAACTTATTAATTTTTTTAATACGATGTAGGTAAATAATCCAAATAATGGTCTAAATCAATTTTTGAAAGATATATCTTGGGTACTTGGGCTTCAGGTCACAACAATGTCTAAGTACGTAGTGAATGGTTATAAGTTTCATACAGAGGATTGCTCTAAAATAAAAATAGCAACAATAGCGTGGTGTGGGTTCAAGGTGGTGATGGCAACCAAGTTGGAGATATTGATTATTATGGTGTGATCAAAGAAATATTACAACTAGAATATACAGGTTGTCCATATAAGAAATTGATACTCTTTAGATGCAAGTGTTTTGACCCAAATCCAACAAGAGGTATAAGAGTACACCACCGATACAACATAATTGAGGTTAATCATACGAGGGAGTATGATCGTTATGATCCTTTCATAATTGCGCATAACGTTAGGCAATTGCATTATTCTCCTTATCCCTTGCGGCTGAATAAGTCCAATTGAGGGGTTGTGATCACGCTCAACTATGTCTAATAAAAGACTAAGCGGGCGCTGCAAATATAATCCGGGATATTATGCCCAGAGTCGACCCCACAGGGAATTTACGTATCAAGCAAGCTGTTAGAATACTCAATTGTCACTTGATGTTATTTAAATTACTAACACTAAAGATTAAAACTAAAGATTAACTACGCTAAGGTGTAAACAATTGTAATAAAGATCTAAGGTTATGGTTTCCCCCGTCGGTGAATTTACTTCTC
>ML319998.1:34502-81849 GCA_005239505.1 Nicotiana paniculata
GTTGTTCAAACAACTACCTAAATATGCACTCTCTCTCAAGTAGATACATAATAAATAGGCACAACTAATTGATGGCCATTCAATTAACTACAACAAGAACGTAGTTGAACAAATAGAGATTAATCAACCAATCAAAACTATATTAATACACAATAATTTTATTCCCCAACGGGTTCTACCAAAACCCTAGATTAAAGAAGTTAGCTAAACATATTCAAAAGAATAAAATCTAAAATAACTTGCATAATTAAACTACAAAGTAATGAAGAAAATCTGTACAAATTGATGTCTTGCCGTCCGTCTCTTCGAATCCCTCGTATGCCTTCTGAATCCCCTCAAATCTCTCCTAAGTTTTGTTTTTTTGGGTCTATTTATATGTTTAGGACAAATCCTAAACGTGTAGGAGACTTCCATTCCAACCGGGAAACACTTAAACTCGTCAAAACTCGGAATTGACCGGAACAGGGGCCTGGCGTTTGGGACCTGGCACCTGGCTAACGCCAGGCTAAGGCTGGCGTTTCAGCTCTAACGCCTGGCTAACGCCAAGCAGGGTCAGGCGTTTGGGCTCTGGCGCCCGGCTATAGCCCGGTGCACTCCTCCTCGCCTCTTGAGCGTATGTTCGATGTATTTGCATCTATTTAGCTTGGTTTCCATCTCCAATTCACCTACACATGAAATAGACTCTATTATGCACATAAAAAGTGTATTTTTATCATTAACGCACATAAAATGTAGGTCATATAACATGTTAAACCATGAATTCTAGCCTCACATCAGGTTGTAATCAAAACTAAGCATATAGATAGGGTGGAAGTCGAGAATGTATTAGATGTTGCATATCAAAACGATATCTCCAGTGTTCACCAAATAGTGGACGATCAGTTAGAAAATGATTTGGAACATCCTGAACGCATATTGGAAGAAGTTGATATAAATGAAGTAACAACTATAGAAAATGAGGACGAAGAATCAACTGATGAAATTCAAACAACTGAGAATGAGAAATTCTCGGACGTGGAACAATACGTCAGCAAGGACTTAAAAGTTGGGTTTTTAAAGCACTCTCGTTTTATAACTAGTTTCAATCTAAATATGTATTATATTATGAAGATTGAAGGCAAGGGTCAAGGTAACAATGAACCTACTAGTTCTCGGGGTCGAGAAAAGGCTAGGAAGGGAAAGAGGAGAATAAACACTAGGGATAATAATACTCCATCTTTTCCACCCTCTTCAGAGATGCCTATGTCTTATCCTCCACCACACGGCTATACTGAGCTACCACAGCATCACGAGGCCTACACCTTCATCCAGACACCAGGTCTTCCATCATAGGGCCATAGGACTATACGTCCGACATACAGTCCAGCTACCTCACAGCCACGTGGATCGAAACCATCTGCATCATAGCCACGTGGATCACAACCATCTGCATCACTACCACGTGGATCGTCCCTACATATCACGGCCACATGGATCGCATCCATCCATATAACAACCACTCGGGTCACAACCATCACTATCACAGCCACATGGATCACATCCAACTATGTCGCAGTCACAGGGATCGCAACCATCTTCATCATCGGCTCCATCAATTTCAGGCCTTCGCCTGCGAGACCGTACACATGCCTTTGATACACATGCTGAGGATGATGATCCATAGGTAGTGCATTATGATCGCTATGGCAGGATCATCATAGTCCCTGAGGGTGAGGTAAGAGTAATTTGTTATTTTTGCGTTTATTGTTTTATAATGTTTTTATTAATATATTCATGTGTTTTTATTGTTAAATTATAGGTTCAAACTGGGTAATCAGACTATGAAGATAATCACCAATGCGATCAAAAAGCTTTATGATGGCCCTTATGCGACTTGGACTGATTTCCCATTCTCGCTGAAGTAGAAAATTTTCAATCAGTTTAAGGTATAAATGTTCTTTTAAGCAGTTTAATAATATATTTATGATGTTTTCATCTAATATTTAACTTTTAAAATACAGAGTAAGTGTGTATGGGAAGACCGCAGTAGCGAGAAAGTGGCTGTAAATTTTCATCATAAAGCTCGCAAGAGATTGGCGGACATTTCTCGGATGGTAGAAAGAAGAACAAGAGGCATGGCTGGTGTTTGCAGTATTTATGGGATAATTTGTTAAGGCAATGAAAGACCAAGGATTTCTTATAGAGGAGCAAAAAAGGAAAGAAATCTCGCTCATCCGAGAAGGGAGGCTCCTTGCACACTAGGGGTGCTATCAACATCGGGACAATAAAAAGAAGATTGGTAATTGCTTAAATTATTTTACTTTTCTAAGTATATCAATTCTATTTATTAACTAAATTAATTATTTTCAGGAAAAGAAGTATGGGCGTCCAATGAGCCATGATAAACTATTCAAGGAGACGCATATTTTAAAGAAGAAGAAAGAGGGGGATGGAGATATGTGGGTCGAGGACTGGGCAGAGACTGCATATGTAAGTTTTCAATTTTCTTTAAGTGTTATAATTTACTTTTATAAGAATTTTTAAATACTAATTTAATTTAAAATAATGTAGGGTCGCTGCCAAAGTAACATGGAGGAATTCATTCATAGTCATCCAGCTGGTGAATCGGACGAGCCAACCCAACCTTCGGACGAGGATGCTGAAAGAATATGGTTGGAGGCTGTTGGCGATCCAAAAAAGGGGGAAGATATACAGGCTTCATGCGAAAAAATTCCATCTCTATAGGTGTGGAATGCAAGGAATATGGACTTCTTCACAGGGCGAGGAACTTAATAGGGAGAGCCTCTTGGCTATGTGGGAGACTAGGACAAATCTTACATCCGAGCTAGAAGCGGCAAGGAAAGAGAAAGGCTTAGAGATGCTCAATTCCTTTGTACGCAAGCTCAGATCTGAACTCTTCTTTCTACTGGAGCTTTTCCATTGCCCCGGTTTCGTGAGTCATTGCCAGAGGCTCGTCCTCCCCGTGATTGTTCTTCCGGTCCTCCCCGTGATCGTTCTTCCCGTCCTCCACAAGACCGTTCTCTATACCGTCTTGTAGATGAAAATTCATAAAATGGTGATGATGTTGTAGAAAATTCCCCTTGACCATTACATTGATATACTTTGAACTAGACTAATAGAACTAGTTTTGAATTAGATTGAACAATTTTGAACTTGTTGTAATTAGTTTTTGCTTGGTTTTGGATTGTAATGTTCAATTGAACTTTACGTTGTCAGTTTTAAAGTATTAATTGGATGTTTTGTTGTTGTTGTTGTTGTTGTTGGATGTTTGATTGGATTTGTGGTGAATTAGGGATTGTATGTGGTGAATTGATGGTTATTGGATGTGAATTAGGGGTATTGGTATGCTGTTTTTATTTGGTAGGTGGTGTAGCTACCAAAACATGCATTTTCTGTCAAAATTAAACCCAGAAAATCGACCAACATTGGTAGGTAACTAATACAAAAAATTAAATTGCACATTACCAACCAATGTTGGTCGGTTAATGTATAATGAATCCCCAGAAATTCAACATTACAGACCAAATTTGGTCGGTTAGTTTCCTGCCCTGTCCAGCTTACCGACCAAAGTTGATCGGTATTTTTAAATTTTAATTATCTATAAAAAATATATATTTTTTCCAATATATACCAAAATATGTCGTTAAGAAAAATTAATAAATTTAAAACACCGACCAATTTTGGTCGGAAAAATTAAATTATTAAAATAACATTTCGACCAATGTTGGTCGGTAAGTTAATTAAATTGTCAGATGGTCGTCTAGAGCATACCGACCAATGTTGGTCGGTATGCTCTTCCGGCCTTCAAAATACCGACCACACGTTATTGGTCGCGTGTTGGACGGTTATTGGCCATTACCTACCTACTTTGGTCTGTTTTTGTGGACGATTTTTTTCTGCATTTCTAGTAGTGACTTATCATAAAGATTTACCTATAATTTTCTTATATCTTAATTGTGTAAATCTTTTGTTTTTGTCTCTTGTGGTCTTCACTTGTCTGCTTTCGTTTCACTCCGTTTCAATTTATTTTTTCGATTCAACAATTTTAACATCGTATCCCTTTCTGAGATAGGCAGATAGGTTTAGAGAACCAAAATGTCTCACGATTTCAATCCTATTAGAAAAAACTTTCCTGAGCAATTCAAATAAAACTTGATTAATAGTACAAAACCTTAAGAAAAGGTGATAGACTAGTTGAAGAAAAGAGGATCCATTGAAGAGTTTATGATGCCTCACTAAGAAATAGTCCAATCTTTTTCTAACATATAACTTAAGCTCAAAAAATAAAGGCAAGGGTGATGGGAAAAGGCATTTAATATTGAGTGAGTAAAGAAGGTGGGGAATAGGGGATATACAGACTACAGAGTAATCAATTATCATTCATCTGAGGAGTGGGGTGTGCACTGTGCATAGTACGTACATTAATAAGAAAATATCTTTAGGTATCATAAATGTAGACGAAGTAATGTAGGAGCAGTGGACCACTCTTTATTAATCTTGAATCTTGATGATGAAAAATGCCCATATCTAAATGTTCACTTAAATTGTTTCTTTAGTCATTCTGCCCACAGTACTGAAATCCATTCACATCCAGTCATATATCCAAGCACCTGGTTTTGAAAGTTTCCCCTCTCTACCTCTATTTAAGTTTGTTTGTTTAAATGTGGTATCTAATTATTACATGTTAATAAATAGCATTCCTTTAAATGTCGGAAAACCATAAGCAAAAATTAGAGTTGTTTCTTGAAGCTTGTGAACACTAACTCACCACAAGCCCATTGTCTTTGCCAATGACTAATCTAGTGGCTTTCAAGTAGTTTCAGTACATCAATTTTAGTTGATGTAGATGCATGATTTGTCTCTACCCCAACAAGTATTAATGGAACTTTTCTATTTATTTTATATTTCTCCTAATCTCTGCGATATCGAGTATGCTAATACGAATTGCTCCGACAATCATAATATTATGAACCAGTACTACTACTACAACAACAACAAAAAGAATCAATTTATTTATCTTGTTCCTTAATTGCATTTTAGAGTTTTGTAGTGGTTAAATTGTAGCTGCTCGGGGGCTTTGACTACAACTTGTCATAAGAGGGTACATTATAATATTCAAAGTGATTGGAACAAGAAAGAGATTCCGTGTTTTAAAATTGACCTAACGTGAACGTGATTTAGATGTGAAAAGAACCTAACCTGTATATGGGATTCAGTGTGAAAAGGGATGTATATGGATATACAACATTAGATGTGTAACACTTCATTTAACAAGATAGTAACCTAAAAGAGGATAAAGAAAATACAACAACTTTATTGTAACATAGGATCCAGCTGCTAAAAGACGAGTACAATAGGATGGAGAAGAATGTAACTAACCACAACCAAAATTGTTCACGGATATGAACAATGAATCAACTTGGTTCTTGAGCATGTGGAGGCAGGGGCGGAAGGGGTTCATCCGAACCTCAAATTGCATTGTACTTGTAAGACAAAATTCGGTTTGTATCTCTATATATTATATTTTGAATTTCCGTGATAAAGCCTAAAAGTATAGCTCAGTGCTTAAGAGGGGTTTAAAATGTTTGCAATATCGCTGGTTCAATTCTCACTAACCACAGTCTCCTTAATTTTTTAACTTTTTATTTTGAACCCTTTAGCGGAAAAAGTTTATCTATTCTATTTTCTTAATTTAACAAAAACCAATCGGGCAAATATTAAACTGAATGAATAAAGGACAAACAAAGAAAACTATGACTAGTGAGATCGTTAATGACCAAATAACGTGGATATGGAAAAATAAGTGATATATATAGGCACCGTAAAAACCTCCAAGGTTAATCTTTAGTTGCTAATTATGAACTGTTACAATCCGAAATTCTCACCTTCAAAACTGTAATGACACCTAATATTTTATTTGCTAGGCAAGTAAACGTTAGAGGATCAGTAAGTCAATTTTAATCAATTTTCAATAAGTAAAATCAATTAAGCCGAACTGAAATTAATGTTGAGTGCGGAATAATATAAAATCAATAATATCTAAGTACACCCCGGATCTAGAGTCACAATTCACGAGCTTCTAGAGTTTCTACATACAAAGTTTGAAATAAGTACAACTGTCTCGAATGATAAGAACAGTAAATAAGGGAAGTGAAAGGGGACTTCAAGGTGTGCGGACGCCAGCAGATCTACCTCGAGCCTCCAAAAGCAAATCCAAGCTGAAACGCCTCACGGATAGTTGAGAGCAGTACCAAAATCTGCACAAGAAATGTGGAGTGTAGTATGAGTACAACCGACCCAATGTACTCTGTAAGTGTCGAGCGTAATCTCTACGAGGTAGTTACGAGGCTATGACAAGACACACACATAAAATAAACATGTACAGATAACAATATACGTACAACATAACTACAAATAAAAGCTAAACATGTGATTTTAGGAGCGGACATGAGAAAGGGGTACAAGATACGATAAATACAGCAGGGAATGATAACAAGAAACAGTCAATATGCCTTTAACCAGCAAAACAAATAAACATAATGAACAAAACTGCACGGCATCACCCTTCATGCTTTTACTCTCAACCTCACTATGAAACAATAATACTGTCACGACATCACCCTTTGTGCTTTTACTCTCACTTTCATCATAAATCAATAGATACGCCACGACATCACCCTTCGTGCATTACTCACAAATATGGTACGACATCACCCTTCATGTATTAACACCCACATATGACACGACATCACCCTTCGTGCATTAACACTCACATATGGAATGACATCATCCTTCGTGCATTAACACTCACATATGGCACGGCATCACCCTTCGTGCATTAGCACTCTCCCTTACCATGTAACAATGAACATATAACAAAAGGGAGATAGAATAAGCAAGAACATGCCTTGCGTCAACAATGATTCCACAATACCAACCTCAACTTCGGAAAAAATACTCAATTATCTCAGATAGCTCATAAATGAGAAAAGAACGATCAATTTGAAAATTAACTAGTGTAAGCATGGATATCATGGTCAAAGAAAGAAAAAGATTACAAGAAACAAGTTTCACCCGCACGCTTTGACCCAACAACAATGACTAAATACTCGTCACCTCACATATACATTGTATCCAACAATTAGACATGTAGAAAATAGATGAACAAGTCATAATCCCTCAAGTCAAGGTTAACCACGACACTTACCTCGCTCCAAAGACCAACTCAAAGCTCAACCACGTCTTTGCCTTTCGAACAAGCCTCCTAACCAACCAAATCTTGCAAATGACCAACCAAACGATTCAAAATAAGCATTAAAAACTACCCACGAATGAAAAAGGTTCAATTTAGGTCATTTTTTAAAAAGTTAACTCCCGGGCCCGCTTGGTCCAACCTCGAAATTCATACCAAAACTCGATTACCCATTCACCCCCAAGATCGGTTATGTAATTTGTTTCGAAATCCGACCTCAATTTGTGGTCTAAATTCCAATTTTACGAAAATCCCTAATTCTTCCCAAACCCCCAATTTCTACCATGAAATTCCTAGATTTTAAGTTGAAATCTTATGAAATGTAATGGAAGATTGAAAGAAAATAGGTTAGAATCACGTATCAATGGATTGGGGAAGAAAGGATCTTGGGAAAATCGCCTCTAGGGCTCTCTAGGTTTGAAAATTTGAAGAAATGAGAGAAATCTCGTCTAACTCAGCTTTTGACCAGTTGCAGATGTCGCAATTGCGACCTGGGGTTTGCAATTTCAAACCCCGCAAACACGAGAAACCCTTCTCAATTGAGAAGGTTCCCCATTTTTGCTATCATCGCATTTGCGATGATTTTTTCGCAAATGCAAACGGGGCCAAACCGCAATTGCGACCCAATGATCGCAAATGCGAACAAGTCTCCCCCAGTCCCATTCGCAATTGTTCGCAAATACGAACCATGTGGTTCCCAGATATTCTTTGCAATCGCAAGGAAATAACTCGCAATTGTGAACCTGACAGTAAGCCTGCCTCCTCGCAAATGCGAAGCCTGACCTCAAAATTGCGAGGTCTGAGGCCTGCACCAGAATTGAAGCACACCATCATATTCCTAAGTCCAAAACTCACTCTGCAGCCTATCCAAAACTCATCCGAGCCCCCGGGGTTCCAAACCAAACATGCACACAAGTTTAAAAACATCATATGGACTTGCTCGTGCGATCATATCGTCAAAATAACTCCTAGCACTATGAATCGGACACCAAATCAAATGAAATTTTCAAGGAAACTATAAAATTGCTATTTTAACAACTGAATGTCTGAATCACGTCAAACCAACTCTGTTTCTCACCAAATTTGACAAACAAGTCATAAATATAGTAAGGGACCTATACCGGATTCCAGAATCAAAATACGGACCCGATATCCATAAAATCAAACATTGGTCAAACTTTTAGATTCATTAACCCTTCAAACTTCAAGATTTTGACAAACAATGATAACTCGAGCTAGGGACCTCCGAATTCGATTCCGGGTATAAGCCCAAGTTTCAAATCACTATACGGTCCCACCGAGACCGTCAAAATATGGGTCGGGTCCCTTTGCTCAAAACGTTAACCGAAGTCAACTTAAATAGATTTTTAAGACAAAATTTCATATTTTATCAATTTTTAATATAAAAGCTTTTCGGGCAAAACTGTGCACGTAAATCGAAAAGGCTAAAATGAGATATTTGAAATTACGAAATATAAAATTAAGATTTAAAACTCTAGATGACCTATCGGGTCATCACATGAACAATGGAGAGTGTCAATTTCTTTTTGAGCGAACAGTTCAAACTAAAATCAATTATACGCATATGATAGTATGTAAAAACTAGTAGGTAAAGAGAGTGGTAAAAGGGTGGACATATTAAATTTTATAGACTGGGATAACCGAACGCAAAAGGCAATTACATACGAATAAGGATCTCTGTACTTTCATTATGAATCAAATTACAGTAATATGGTTTCCTCAGTTCAATCATTGATTTATGAAACTTTAAAGCATCAACATGGAGTTGTCCGTATCACAGTATAGTATATGAATTGGCTCATTGTCACTGGCATCGGATATGTACAGTTTAAGGACAAGGTTCAATTGAGCTCACAATTTTAGAGTCCAGAACCTAAATGTGGTTTCTTTTGCCCAATGGGACCGAAATAAGTATAAAAAAAAGTGATATATTTATGTATAACGCTCTTTTAAGGAGCGCTATACTTTAACGGCTTTTTTGGACGTTAAGGTATAGCGCTCTTTAAAAGAACGTTATACATATAACGCCTTTAATAATATATAT
Organism: Nicotiana paniculata; assembly: GCA_005239505.1. Lineage (NCBI taxonomy): Eukaryota > Viridiplantae > Streptophyta > Magnoliopsida > Solanales > Solanaceae > Nicotiana > Nicotiana paniculata. The sequence goes on from ML319998.1 coordinate 43,820, forward strand.
ATATATATATATATATATATATATATATATATATATATATATATATNGTGGGCTCATCAATAAGTCTCATGCGTTTAACTGACATAACAATAATTCAAATGGGTATAGCGCCCTTTAAAAGAATATACCTCTAAAAATTCAACCACCCAAGCTAGGCATTGTCTTATTTAAAGGCATTAGGATTTTACAAAAATCCATTCAAAAATATTCCTACTCCTGTTAAAAATTTTCTTCTTGTTAAATTCTCAAGCATTTTTTCATAATGTCTGAAGAGAGAAAAGTAAGGGTTTCATTATATTGGGGGAGTGAGGTTGTGGTTGCAAATAACACTGTGAGCTATAGTTTATCTCCACAGTGTCATGTTAAGTTGCCACTTACAATGAAGTACGATACATTGACATCGTTGTTATGTAAAAAAAATGAGTGTGAGGAAACGTTCGGTGAACCTTAAAGTAACCGGAAGATATCCGTATTCCGTCACTCCGCAAGGGGTTGCTTGTTACGCTGAGTTTAACATTGACGATGATAAAACTTTGAGAGATTTTTTGAGGACTCCAGGTGAATACCGGGGATTTCTTGTAATAAAAATGTTGGAAATGTACGTCAAGGTTGAAGACGTTCGCAATAATGAGGTTGAGCATAGTAGGGATAACCCTCAGTCATCCGGTGGTTATTCTGGAGCAGTTTTTGCCGGACAGGTTCCGACTGAAAGAGTTTGGTCTGATTAAACTTATCACCACGGGCAAATGAGGAGCGAGGAAATAATTTCTCTCCTGCTTTACATAATCCACAAAATGAGTGGTAAACTTCAATTTTCCTTTGTGTTACGATATATATTTTTGTTGTATTGAATTTGTATTAACGCTCATATATTCCACAGAGGGTACCGGCCAGATATGAATTTTACAAGTTATGAACCCATGCCCAGTTGGATTATGTCTAGTTCTGGTGTGTTGGATCATGGTGGTCCATCCGGGAGTCATCACCAACAGGATAATGTCCATCAAGGAATGTCAACACATTACAAATTGTAACTGAAGTGATACAGCTATATGGAAAGTATTTATTAATTCGAGTAGATTATTATTTTGTTATTTGTGCAGTGAAAACGAGCAGGTTGAACCACATGTCCTGACTCAATTGCCCTAAGATGACATATTAAATGGGGATCTAGCAGATGCACAGAGTGAGGAAGAGAATAGTGATTATGACAACAATGCCGAAGATTCCAGAGATGACACACCCTTCCTTCGTGAAGATGGTGATGAGGAGGAAGAGAATGAAGGACCTGATTTGACGAGGGAGTATGCTCTACCCCTCGTTAGACCAAGAGTGTACGAGTCCCAAGTATCGTTTCATTCAATGCAGATTCCATACCTTGTTCATTTGCCAAGTATGGCAGATGTGGATGCTCTCACAAGGGATTTTGATGAAGTTTGGACAGTAATGTAGGATGATTCTATACCAACGATGCTGGCAAATGGCATGCTTTTTCCTGATAAAGCGTGCCTAAGCAGGGTGGCAAAAATGTACAGCATAAAAGAGTGTCGTGAGATGTTAGTTTCATAATTTTGTATGTTTGTTCTGTAAATTAAATAATTAATTTTTATAATTATACAATATTTAATTGGACAAAGTATTCACATATGGGTTCCAGGCTCAATTTTTGAGGCCCAGTAGCACCAAGCTATCTTTAATTCTTGTATGTGTTAGTTTTATTATTTTACATGTTAGTTTTATAATTTTATATGTTTGTTTGTAAATTAAATAATTATTTTGTAAATTAGACAGAGTTTGTGTTTGATCTACCAGTATAATAGATACTTAAACAACAGGGATACTACACTAAAAGACTCTACATTTTACTACGCGAAAATGGCACGATATTACTAGTCTTTAAGCAAATAAATAATCTAAACTAGATAAAAACAACAAATACATTTTAATCACAAAATATTCACAAAAATACATATAAAACAGTAAAAGAAATTTATTAACATTTTTATTAACAAATAACAATGATGTCTCAATTTTTATATATTTTTTTAGAACACTAATATCTTAGTCCGGATAAAAATAACATACTAGTTTAATCGCAAAAAAATACAAAACAAAATGGAACACATTCAAAACAACTAATATGCATTATTTATACGAGTTTCTACATAAACTAAATCGGAATACCTCGATTTATATTTTTCGGAAAGTTGAAGAATTGAAAATTTGAGTCCCAAACAAGCAAACCACAACAATAAAAGGCTTGGCTAGGATGTGGGACCTACACTCTTATCTTTTTGTGGGACGGGTGTGGTCCACTCAGAATTTTTTTTTTGTGAAAATTTGGGAGGGGGGGNGGGGACCGCTGCTGTTTCGTTTATAAAAATGGTGGAATGTTGCTTCAAAATGTGGGGGAAAGGGAAGGGGAAGGTTTTTTATATATGCATAGCACGGTATATAAAAGTGATATACATATAGCGCTTTTATATACCGCGCTATGCATAGGTGTCTTATCAGCTACCAAGTATATCGTTGTTATAAAAGGCGTTATATGTATAGCGCTGTTTTAAAGAACGATATACCTTAACGTCCAAAAAGTTCGTTAAAATATAGTGCTCTTTAAAAGAGTGTTATACATAGATAAGTCACTTTTTTTTTACACTTATTTCCGTCCTACTTGTCAAAAAGAACCACATTTAGGTTCTGAACTCCACAATTTTATATATATGTGTGTGTGAAAGCCTTGAAAATTAGTTTAAATATTACTCCCTATGTCTCAATTTATGTAACACACTTCTTTTTTTAGTCTATCTCGAAAAGAACCATATATTATATATTTGAAAATAATATAATTTTAAACTTCTCGTTTGATCCTTAATGAGATGATTTATAGGTACATTAGTGTTTGTGGTGTGCTCGACGACAAGTTTTAAAAAAGAAATTCCCCCTTTTTAAACTCCACGCATGCCTAATTATCAAATTCATTCACATAAATTAGGATGGATGGAGTATGCTACTTTTATTTTTATTTTTCAGAAAAGGATATAACTATTTGTAGCACAAAATGTGCTTGAATATTACAAGATATTCCAGCATTCACATCAGTAACCTATCTAACACATAAGTGATTCTAATGTATCTAGCAAAGATTCAACGTCACCAATAAGTTCTTTGCACCAAAAAGATAACAAAAGTATATACTACGATAGTTCTTAATCTTCTGCATAGAGCTGGCTTTTGTTGAACAATTGCCCCAGTTACTGCAAGATTAAGTCAAACAACTGCTGAATGTTTTTCCTCACGTGTTTTACATTTTAGTATTCTTAACTTAGTTGCTAATTTTTAGAAGTTTGTTGATCATGAAATCATGTGCTAAGTAGTTGCTTATTTCTAGGATCTAGTTGTTCAATTTTTTTTGTATTTAAGCACCATTTTCAGTTCTGGATATTACTTTCACTAGCAAATATTATCTCTTTCTTGCCTTTATTTCCTCTTTTTCTTAAAATTACAGTACAACTTATAAAAACTCCAACAAATTGGTATCAGAGCTTTCTTCTTGAGGGACCTGTAATTAAGGGAAAACACATCTTTTTCTTTCTTTTTCTATGGATTTAGAAACTCTTTCACTGCACTTGCAACACCCGTCTTCAATGGCGAAGGCTACCATGTCTGGGATGGAGGCACATCTGGAGGAAAATAATCTCTAGGAAGCTGTTGAGGAGGACTACGACGTTCCTTCCTTGCCTGCAAATCCAACTATGGCGTAGAAGAAGAATCACAAGGAGAAGAAAACAAGAAAATCAAAGCCTAGAGCTACGTTATTTGCTGCAATCTCACCAAAAATCTTTGTCAAGATTATGACAATGAAATCGGCGTTTGAGGTCTGGAGTTTCCTAAAGAAAGAATATGAAGGATATAAAAGGATCAAGGGAATGCGTATTCTCAACCATATCAGAGAATTTGAACTTCAAAAGATGAAGGATCACATACAGTTAAAGAGTATTCTGACAGATTACTCAACATTGACAACAAAGTAAGATTACTTGGCTCTGAATTTTCTGATTCTAAATTGGTTCAAAAAATTCTTGTAAAAGTACTTGAAAGGTTTGAAGCGACCGTTTCCTCGTTGGAAAATACTAAGGATCTGTCAAAAATTAGTTTGGCAGAATTATTGAACGCTTTGCAGGAACAAGAACAGAGAAGGATTATGAGGTCTGAAGGATCTGTCAAGAGTGCACTACCTGCAAACATTCAGTCAAGTCAGGGAGAAAAACGAAAGAAAAAGAAGCACAACTTAAACAAGAAGGAAAATTCAAGTGCTGATTCTACTAGGAATAATAGGAGAACAAAATATGATTTTCCTCCTTGCAAGCATTATGGAAAGAAAATTCATCCACTGTTCAGATATTGGAGAAGACCGGATCAACAGTGCGAGAAATGTCAGCAGATGGGACATCATCAAAAGATTTTCAAGAACAACATTCAGTAGAAAAATGTTGCACAGGTAGCTGAAGATCAAGAAGAGGAGGATCAATTATTTGTTGCATCGTGCTTTTCAATCAATGTTTCAAGAGATTCTTGGTTGATTGATAGAGGATGCACAAATCACATGACTTCAGAGAAAGAACTCTTCAAAAGATTGAAGCCTACTCGAGTTAAAAATGTTAGAATAGGCAATGTCAGCCATATTCTAGCAAAAGGAATAGGAACCATTGCAATTGAGAGTCAATCAGGTACTAAAACAATATCTGATGTTCTTTATGTACCTGATTTATACCAAAACATGTTAAGCCTTGTCAACTGGTAGAAAAAAGTTTCGAACTGTATTTCGAAGATAATTATTGTTTGATCAAGTATCCCGTGGGGAAAGACTTGTTTAAAGTCAAAATGAGAGGAAAAGTTTCTCATTAGATACACTTGAGGAAGAGCAAATGGTGTATTCAGCAAAATAAAATGTTGTTGAGTTATGGCATAAGAGACTCGAACACTATCACTATCAAGGACTTGTCAAAATGCAAAAACTGAAGATGGGGAAAACCTACCGACCTGGAAGTGAACTCTACAGAATATCGTACCTGCCAATTTGGTAAACAAAAGAGAAAGTTCAAAATCAACCTAGAGAGTCACACAAAAGTTGCATCTAGTACACACTGATGTTGTAGGACCGCAAAGAACTCCATCATTACAAGATAGCCTCTATTATGTTCTTTTCATATATGTTTTTTCAAGAATGTGCTGGATTTTCTTCTTGAAATTCAACTCAGAAGTTGCTGGTGTATTCTGGAAATTCAAGAATTTGGTAGAAAATTAAAGTGACTGCAGTATTCAAGCTTTGAGGTTTGATAATGTCACGACCCATATCCCAATTTAGGCCGTGATGGCGCCCAACTTCGATGTCAGGCAAGCTAACCTTAATTTACTAGTGATCCCTATTTAATTTATAAAATACTTCACCATACTTAAGAGATTTTTCTTTCAAATGCATAAATTCGAAGTAAATTAGTGACTTAGACAACCAAAAGCGAGTAATAAATATAGTAATCACCACCATCATTACAACCCAAAAGAATAGAATATCCACTACGTGGGCATGCCAGGAAGTGGCGTCACAGGTCTACGAGCATCTAATAGAAACGAGTATCCAAAAGAAAATACAAGTTTGCCTACTGTCTGAAGAAAAGTAATACAGACATAGCAAAATAAAGGAGGAGGTGCTTCCAGAGAGATACGTCAAGGAAAGCAGTTCTCCGAGAATTCCACGCCAAGTATACGTCAGGGACGAGCTCCGGATAAATGCCCAGATGCACCTGTCTTAGAGCATGTACAATTAAGTACAGAAGCGTAGCATGAGTACATAAACAGATATGTACCTAGTGAGTATCCCGCCTAATCTCGAAGAAGTAGTGACGATAGGTACACGTGATACTTACTAGGGTCAACAGTTTAAATAACATAATTTAATAAGGACTAGGCAGGCATAACAGTCGTAGTAATCACAAAGACATAAAATATCAAGTATAATTGTAATTACCTTTGCATGTCAAATTTCACTAGCATATAATGTATTAAATTCCTTTTTCACATGAAACAATTTATACAATTAAAACAAACTCCCAGTAAATTATATAGCACATAATAGGCCGAAAGCGTACGACAGAAGCGTCGCGAAAATAAATGTGTACTGCCGAGGGTCGAACGGCTCGAACCATAGATGCATCTATTACCCCGCTCGCGAATCGAACATGCGACGCAGTTGACATAATAATAGGTCTATCCCGCTCAAGAATCATACATGCGACGCCGGTGCCTTATACATACACATAATTTTTCAACATTTAGGGATTTAACAGAGATTGTACGTAAAAGCAAGGACTTAAGCAATATAGTTTTTGAACATAACTTCCTAATACTTTCACACCAAATTCAAGTATACTATGCAACTCAAATACATTTAGGGACATATGTAAGGCACATAAAAGCATGCTTGTGAGTCCTAGAACTACCCAACATAACATAATAGTAGCTACGCACAGACTCTCGTCACTTCGTGCGTGCGTATCCCCCACAAATAAGGACATGTAATTATTTATAATCACCTATGGGGACAATTCCCTCTTACAAGGTTATAAAGGAGACTCACCTCGTGTCGAGCCTACTTTCCGGGTCAAGAACGCGCCCGAAACTCCAAACTCGTCACCCAAGGTCTCATAACTAGTCAAATGTTACATAAATACATCAATTTATGCTCAAAAGTATGAAATTTCCCTATTTTTGGAAATCTTTGAAGGAAACACTTACCCATAACCTAAGGATCATTAATATATAGTTTTTGTATGATTCCATGTCAAATTTCTTGGTAATTCTCCCATTTTCCATAAAACTTAGGTTTTTCACTCTAACCCATGATTTTCCATTTATTAGTGTGTTAATCTACCTAAAAATCCAAGTATTCAAATTAAATTATAGTAGGAATCGTTTACCTCTCAGTTGCTAGGTGAAATATCCTCTTTGAAAGCTCCCAAAATCGCCACAAGTGAAGAAAAATGGCTAAAATGGGACTAAGTCCCGTTTAAAACTAACAGTACCCAGCTTCCCCTTGTGTGCGATCGCAACTGGGGAAGTGCAATCGCAGAAGTCAACGTCCAGGACCCCCTGAAAGTCTACTGTGCGATCGCGAAAAGAGACTTGCGATCGCGGAGAGCAATTGGGCCAGGCCTGTGCGATTGCAGGGGAGGGGGTACGAACGCGGAGAACAAAACTAGGTCAGGCCACAAATCATCCTTGTGCGAATGCAAATAGGTCCATGCGATCGCACAAGGCATTTCCCCACACCGTGCCAACTCCTTCTATGCGATCGCATTAATGCACCCGCGATCGCACTGAAGGGAACCAGTCAGTGAAACTCTGGTGTTTTGAATTTAACTCCGAGGGGTCCGAAACTCACCCGAGCCCCTCGGGACCCCGTCCAAAGGCACTGGCAGGTCTGTATTCATGATACGGACTCGCTCAAATTTTCGGAACGTGAAAAAAATAATGAAACTAAGAATTCGACCCCAAAACCAAATTGAATCAAACTTTGAACTTAAAGTTCTAGAATTCGCTTTCAATGCGCCGAACCAACCTATACTACTTGGAGTGACACCAAATTTTGCAAGTAAGTAATAAATGACATAACGGAACTATTCCCGATCTCGAAATTCCGTTCGGACCTCGATAACACAAAAACACATTCCAAACCAAATTTCAAACTTAGGGAAACTCTAATTTCGATATTCGGCGCCGAAACGCCCCCGGGTCATCCAAAACCTATTTCGAACATATGCCCAAGTCCGAAATCATTATACGAAGCTACCAAAACCTTCGAAACTCGATTCCGAGGTCATTTACTCAAAATGTTGACCGAAGTCAAACTTGGCCTTAAAGGCCAACCTTAAGGAACAAGTGTTCCTATATCACTCTAAACACTTTCGAATCTCGAACCACCCGTCCCCGCAAGTCATAAATCATAATAAGCCGCTTCGGGAAGTTCATTTAGGGGAACGGGGTCCAATAACACAAAATGACTGGTCGGGTCGTTACAGATAATGGAAAGGAATACACCTCATCAGAGTTTAATTCATTCTGTGAGGATACTGGTATTGTGCATCAGCGTACATTACCATACACTCCGGAATAAAATGGAGTTAGTGAAAGAATAAATAGATCGATAATGAAAATTACAAGATGTAAATTGCATGAGAAGGAGTTGGCCAAAATCTTTTGGGCAGAGGTACGAATACTACAGTTTTCTACAAAATTGACTTTCAACGAAGGCTTTGGAAACTAAAACACCATCTGAAGCTTGGTATGGGTTTAAATATTCACTAAGTTTTCTTAAAATGTTTGGTTGTGTGTGCTTTTCTTATGTTCCTCATGTTAAGTGTGACAAACTTGATAAGAAGGAAATTCCAGGCATCTTTATGGGTTACAACACTATTTCCAATCTTACAAAGTTTTCAAACATCATACAAGGAAAATTCTGATTAGTAGAGATGTGCATTTCATGGGGGATGAACAATGGAACTAAAATGAAGCACAACTAATATCGATTCCAAATGAAAGTACAAAGCTTCAACTAAAAGAAGATGGATTTGGTGGATCATGTTCCAGTAAGAGGCTCTAGATCTGTTTTTGATATCTACCATAGATGCAATGTGGTTGTTCTTGAGCCAGCTGATTTTTTGGAAGCAGAAGAAGATCCAAAATAGAGAGCTGTAATGAAGGATGAACTCAACATGATTGAGAAAAATCATACCCGGAAACTTGTGAAAAGACCTAAAGACAGAAAAGTCATAAGAGTAAGATGGGGTTTTAGAACCAAGCATAATGCAGATGGCTCTATCTACAAGCACAAAGCCATACTTGTTGTGAAGGGGTGTGCTCTAGTATTTGGTATTGATTTTTCTGACACATTCTCCCCTGTTACCATATTAGAAACCATTAGATTATTGTTGGCTATAGCTACACAGAAGGGTTATAAAGTGTTTCAGCTAGAAGTTAAATCTGCATTCTTAAATGGCGTTCTTGAGGAAGAAATTCATGTTGAGCAGCCTGAAGGATTCATAGTCAGAGGGCATGAAGATGAAGTGTACCAGCTCAGGAAGCTTTGTATAAACTAAATCAGGCGCTCAGATCTTGGTACAACAGAATTGATGAGCATTTGTTGCAGCTGGGTTTTAGAAAAATCCCCAGTGAAGCTACCCTCTATATTAAAGGTGATAAATCAATTTTATTGTTGTTTCACTATATGTAGATGGCCTGCTGGTTACAGGAAGCAATGAAGAACTTGTTAAGAAGTTCAAATAAGATATGCATCATACTTTCGAGATGATGGCCTTCGGAGAAATGGTATATTTTCCGGGAATGGAAATCAAGCAACAGGGAAATGAAGTGTCCATCTATCAAAAGAAGTATGCATGAGAGATTTTGAAAAAGTTCGGAATGGAAAATTGCAAAGAAACAGCTACTCCAATGTGTCATAAGGAGAAGTTGAGCAAAAATTATAAAAAGTGGATGAGAGTCTTTACGGAAGTATGGTTGGTTGTCTCATGTATCTTATAGCAACTAGACCAGATATTTTATATGTTGTAAGCAGGGGCGGATCTACCTGATGAGGTGGGTTTTCCATGCCACCCTCTCGCTTCGCTAAACTTTTTACTATATACATAATATCTCTGTGAAAGACGTATATATGAAAGAGTGGCACCCAGAGGTCACCAACTAGACGCGGGTGCCAGTGGTTCTGCGTTACCTTTGAAATCTGTCTGTGGCCTCGTGGATGCAAGGTCGATCACTTGTTGGAGCGTCTTTTTTTTTTTCCTTTTTTTCTACTTACTATGATTTCTTTTATTTTCAGGTGGGCCCTAGGGCATCAGCCCTTTTCCTTCTTTTTCGGTTCTTTCCCTCCTTTTCTTCTTTTTATTTGCTAAGTCTTACTTCTTCATTTTTTTTTAACTTTCGGTCCTCAATTTTGTTTCTATCATTATACCTTACTTTATGAACAATAATTTTTGATAGGTAATTTGAATTGATTTTAATTAGAATATAATATCTTTCTGTTAAATGAAACAATATTTATTTATGTATTGGAGTATAATTTGAACAATATCTTCTATTGGGTTTTGAAAAAAAATTAAATGGCTTGATTAATAGTCGTTTTGACTCAAATATCATAGGTTTAATGTTGAAGATTTTTCTTTAATTCAACAATTAATATGGAAAATTAAGGCAAGAATAATACAAGTAAATTAATCTAGTCAAACAAAGAATATATAGTAGTTAAGCTATTCTTTAAGCAAATTTTTATATTGGAGGTGCTCTTTCATGAATGTTATTTTTCTTTTGCATTTTTATTATAGAATGTGTTTAAATTAAGCGTTAAAAAATTGAACTAAAATCGAACGTATTTGCTTTGTGAATGAAAGGCCTATTCGAATTAACTAAACATTAACCGAACCGACCCATTATTCCTAATATGTCTTTGTAGCTAGTGACATGTATACTGTATGCATAACATGGTGGCACCCATAACCTTCGTATCCTAGATCCGCCTCTGGTTGTAAGTCTTCTATCTAGATTCACTAATTGTGCAACTGACACTCATTTTAGAGCAGCTAAAAGAGTGATGAGATATGTTAAAGGAACATTGAATTTTGGAATCAAGTTGTATACAAATCAGAAGTACGTGTTGCAGGGTATTCAACTAATAATTGGGCTGGTTCTTCTGATGATATGAAGAGAAAGTCCGGTTATTATTTTAATCTTGGTTTTGGAGTATTTTCTTGGTGTTCTAAAAAATAAGAAATAGTTGCACAATCTACGGCTGAAGTTGAGTTCATTGCAGAAACAATTGTTGTAAATCAAGCCTTATGGCTTAGAAAACTATCGCTTGATCTGAATTTGAAGCAAGAACAATGCACATAGGTGTTTGTGGAGAATCAAGCAGCAATTGTTGTCTCAAATAATCGTATTTTTCATGGGAAAATCAAGCATCTCGATATTAGATTATTATTTGTCAGAGACCTGCACAAGGAAGGATTTGTTGGATTAAAGTATTGCAAGACTGATCTTCAACTAGAAGATATGTTTACCAAAGCTTTGCAAGGAGAAAATTGAATTTTTCAGAGAGAGGCTTGGAATTTGCAGCAACTGAATCAAGGAGGACTATTGAACAATTGCCTCAGTTGCTGCAAGATTAAGTCAAACAACTGCTGAATGTTTTTCCTCACGTGTTTTTACATTTTAGTATTCTTAACTTAGTAGCTGATTTTTAGGAGTTTGTTGATCATAAAATCATGTGTTGATCATGGAATGATATGCTAAATAGTTGCTAATTCTAGGGTATAGTTGTTCAATTTTCTATGCATTTAAGCACCATTTTCAGTTTTGAATATACTTTCCACTGGCAAATACTCTCTCTATTCCAGTTTATGTGAACCTATATCCTTTTTCGTCACTTACATAAAGAATGACCCATTTTTAAATTTGGAAACCATTTAGCTTAAACTTTAAATTCTATCCTTAATGAGAAGCTTTTATAACCACACAAATACTCTGGACCTCTTTTTGACTTGTTTAAGACCACAAATTCCAAAAGTCTTCATTCTTTCTTAAACCCCGTGCCCAGCCAAATAGGTTCACATAAATTAGAACGGAGGGAGTATTATCTCTTCTTCTAGCCTTTATTTCCTCTTTTTCATAAAATTACAGAAGAGTTTATAAAAGCTCCAACAACTTTATGTGATGATCCAAAAGGTCATCCCGTGTAATTTTAGCTAAATCTATATTCTGAGGCCATGAAAGCCTCCTTATATGTCACCTCGATTTGTGTGCGTAATCCGAACGTATAGCCAGGAAGCCGTTATGTGAAAAATTGATAAAAATGATATTTTTGTGTTGAAATTTAAAAAAAGTTTGACTTTGGTCAATATTTTTGGTAAACGGACCCAGACCCGTGATTTAACGGTCTCGGAGGGTTCGTAGGAAAATATGGGACGTGGGTGTATGTCCGGAATCGAATTCCGAGGTGCCAAGTTCGAGAAATGAATTTTTGAAGAAAATTATTTTCTGAAAAATATAAAGGTTTTTGAAAATGAAATTTGATGTGAAACCTGTGAAACCAGGCCCGTATTATGGTTTCGGAGCCCGAAACAGGTTCAATATGTCTTATATGTGTTATCTGTGAAATTTGGTGAGAAACGGACTTGGTTTGACATGTTTCGGATCAAAAATGAAAAATTTGAAGTTTATGAAGTTTTTGAGAATTGCTATAGCTTTTGAGGTTTAGTTCGATGTCTATGATATTATTTGAGGTTGGGTGTATATTTGGTTTTGAGCCCCGAGGGCTCGGGTGAGTTCGGGTAGGTGTTGGAGAGCAAAATCCTTAGAAAATCTGGTGTTTTAGTGCTGTTGCTGGTGTCCAGGGATTTACCCTGTGCGAACGCACACCATGAAGTGCGAACGCACAGGGTTGTGGGGGTTCTGGGGGTCAGAGTAGATTAGACCTATGCGAATGCAACCTACTGGGTGCGACGCAGACCTTTAGGTCAGTGACCCAATGCGAACACGTGTAGGGGTCACGAACACAGAGGGTTAAGGAGGTCTAGGGGCTGGGGAGGTGCAAGGCCAGTGCGAACGTACCTGCTGGGGCGCGATCGCGGAGGGTAAATTAGGAAAACATGTACGAACGCGGAGCTTTGGCCGCGAACGCACTGTGTATATTCGCCCAGTGATTTTAAGTGTCAAAAACAGAACCCATTACAGGATTTTACCAAAATTCACAAACCCTCTTCTTCTCCGAACCCCATAGACGACCTTTGAAGAGTTCCTTCACCATAACCTCTTAGGTAAGTGATTCTAACATTGTTTTCTTCCATTTTTCATCAATATCTATTAGATTCTAGGCCTAAAAACATGAATTCAAAGGTAGAAATTGAGGAATTGGGTAGAGTTATGGCTTTTTGAATATTTGAGAACTTGACCTCGGTTTGGGGTCGGATTTCAAAATAAATTGTATATTCGGGCTCGTGGGTGATCGGGTTTTGGTCCGAACCTCGTGTTTCGACCAAGCGGGCCCCGGGTCGATTTTTGGATTTTTGGGAAGAATGTTGGGAAATCTATAGTTAGGCATTGAAATTGAATTGTTGAGAAATTATTGATGTTATTAAGTCGATTATGTCTAGATACGATTGTTTCGGAGTCAGATTCGATAGGAAAAGCGGTGGTAGAGGCTTGATTTGCATTCTTGGAGCGAGGTAAGTGTTTGGCCTAACCTTAGCTTGAGGGAATATGTGTTGAGTCATATTTGCTACGTGTTATTATATCATGTTCAATGTATAGATGAGGTGACGAGTACCTATACCTTATTGTCAAGCATGCTCGTGAGTCATATCTTATGGCATATGTGTTTTTCTTCGATATCCATTGTGTTATGAAGTATATTTCATTTCGAAGATTGTAAAATTGTTGGAAATACTTGATTGTGAACACTGTTGAATAGTTGTCCGGTTGAGGATTATTTGGTTATGTTGTACATTCAGTGAGATTGGTTATAGTTGTGTCCCTTGCCGGGACGGTGATATTCATGTTACTGTTCCCTTGCCAGGATGTTGTAAAATTATGGTTTGTGTTGTGGTCCTTCCTTGCCAAATCGTTGTTCTGGTTATTGTTGGGTGAGGAAGAGTGTAAAACACGAAGGGTGATGCCGTATATTTATTTATTACATTGTGAGGATGAGAGTGTAAAGCACGAAGGGTGATGTCGTGCCATGATTTTATATTTTTAAAAGCACGAAGGGTGATGTCGTACCATGATATGAGAGATAATGCACGAAGGATAATGTCGTGCCATGATATTGTGAGGTAAAAGCACGAAGGGTGATTTCGTGCACTCGTTTTGGTGAGAATGAGAGTAAAGCACGAAGGGTGATGTCGTTCACTTATTTTGGTGAGAACGAGAGTAAAGCACGAAAGGTGATGTCGTGCACTTGTTTGTTCTCTGTTGTTATTTTGATATTAGACAATCGTCATGTTCTGATACTCAATAATTGTTTTCTCCTTTGTACCCCAGCATGTTTTCCCCGTATTTGTACTTAACCGTTTTACTTCCTACCGTTATTCCTGTTATATTATTGAATTGCATAGGTGTTTATTATTTGTCGTGTCCTAGCCTCGTCATTACTTCGTCAAGGTTAGACTCGGCACTTACTCAGTACATGAGGTCCGTTGTACTGATGCTACACCTGCACTTCTTTATGTTGTGCAGATTTCGGAGTCGGACCCAGTGGACATTGAGCGAGGGAGTATCCTTTAGTACACGGCGACACCGAGGTAGTCCTGCAGGCGTCCGCAAGCCTTGACGTCACCATCTATTTCTTTCCTTCTGTCTTATTTTGTATTTCTGGACAACTACACTTGTTTATTTCAGACTCATGTTTTTAGTAAATCTTAGGCTGTCCGTGAAATTGGGACACCAGTTCTGGGGGTATATTTAAGGAAGTTTCGTGAGATGTATTATTTAAGTTGTTGAATTTCTTATCTTCCACATTCTTATTTCTATTTGTTCTTGTATTTCACTTTTTAAATGCTAAATAACAAAGGAATAAATCAGAATATCCATTAACGTTGGCTTGTCTATCGGGTTCAACGTTAGACGCCATCACGACCTGAATATGGGATTTCGGGTCGTGACACTTTTATCTTCAAAAAAACTGGCACTTCTTAATTTCATTCGAAATAGTATAAACATAATATTTTGAACTCGTATTTTGGGAAGATACATAAGGTATAAAGATTAAATATTGAATGAGGGGACATGAATGTATGTATATATGGATGATCACGGCCACTTCAACAGCACATGCATGAGCTTAGCACGTGAGTGGTAGCTCTAAGCTCTAACTCTCTTAAATGCGCGCAATTTTATTTTTTCTTCTCTTGCACCCCTATAAATGCACCTATTTTCCTGCCTTAACTTTTAACTACTCACTGGCTCTTTCCAAAAACTAAGTCCGTGAAATTTAATTCAACCAATTCTACTTCTTCATTCTCTTCCAGTCTTCTGGCTAAACTACTAGTCGTTTTTTTCAATGACAACCAATTGGTTTTCTGGCATTCATAGTTTAATGGTAAAGAGTAAGGAGTTTGTTTTCACTTGGGTTTTCGTTAGATTTGCTGGTTTTTCTTCTGGTCTCTTGTTGATGGTGATAAAGAATGCAATTTGGGCTCTTTTTATGTGCATTCTTGCTTTAGGTATGTGCATCTCTTTTGTTACTTTAATCACGAACGAATTATGAATTTAAATTTAATGAGTTTATTCTTTAGTAATTTTTCATGTATTAATTTGTGGCACGGACGAAGCTACACTAAGGTAAGGGTGGTAGTCGGAAAATTACACCGCGTATATTGATAAAATATTAGGTTTTAGAGGTATATAACATATATTGAACACCCTTTGTCAAAGGTTTTTTTTACTCCTTCAAGTTTGAACACCCTAGGAAAAATTTCTGGCTTCGCTATTGTGGTCTGTGGGAAAAATATTAGGTTCAGTTGAATCCGACTACATCTGCCTATGAGTCTATAAATTCATTTAATTTTATTTTTTGATATATTGGGAAAATCAGGAGGAGCGACAGTAGGGATAATTACAGGAGCAATCAAAGGCCAGACAACAGAAACTGGGCTTCTCAGAGGTGCTGCAGTGGGTGCTGTGACCGGAGCTATTACAACTGTTCAATTAGTGGAACTTATAGTTAATGGAGAGCCATTTTCCAAGGTAATTTCTGTGCGCTGACGGTATAAAAATTCAAAAGCGTTGAGTATTAATTTGCTCTTTCTTTAAGATTTCAAAGGAAGATTGACTAAGTCCAAATTTTACAGGTTGCACTTGTTTGTAGTCTAGTAAATGGAAAAGTATTCATGGAGTGGGTGAGTCCAGCAGTTCTAAAAGCTTATCAGTGGCAAGTAAGATATGAGTCTGCATTTTTTTGGGCTTATTATAACATATGCTTTACCTAATCAATTAATCTATGCATTTCTTGAAATTCAGGTTAGTACTGTGGAGACAAGTTTGAGGGAAATATCTGATATCTTTGATATTAATGCAACCAGAGGATTATCTCAAGAAGTTATACAAAAACTGCCAAACTACAATTTCTGTTCTGTAAATACCTGCAGAGAATTTCAACAAGTCACTTGTGCAATTTGCCTGCAGGTAAACCTACTGTTACTTTTCATTAATAATCTACTGTGATTTAACTTATATATACTGACAATGTAAAGAATCTTTTTTCCACGTAATTTGATCCGTTGTATAGGTTGTCTACTTCATATTTTACGTAACTAGTTCGACGTATGATGAGCAGTTACATGTAGTTATCTTTTAATTGATATGTTTACGCTCTTATGTATCCAAATCTCGATACCATGTAAACCTATATCTCGCTGAGGCAATATGTATTCTAACTATGGTGTAGGATTTCAAAGACGGGGACTCTGCAAGGTTGCTATCGAGTTGTAAACATTCCTTCCACACACAATGCATAGATGAATGGTTAATTCGGCATGGGAGCTGCCCGATTTGTAGAGTAGAAATTTGATTGTATGCACTTACTGTGGAGATAAAAAGCAATCTGAGGAAGGAACTACTTAGACTAATACTACTAAATCCTAAAAGGAGAAAAAAAATGCTGCAGTAACTCGCATACAAAATGTATATTGTTCAGCTATCAGAACTTGCAGATGAATGGAACTTTTCTTCTGACTTCTGTTAAGCAAGCCTATTGTGTATTATGAGTAGGAACGTCAAACGGTCGGGTCGAAAACGAGTAATAGAAAAACGGATGAATTATCTGATCCGACCCATATTTAATACGAATAAAAAAAGGGTTAACCGGCAGATAATGACTTCTTGCATATGATCATTTCTGGGAGAATTCTTAGTCTTCCTAACTTGAGGAACCCTCAATTTGATTCTTTACAATTATAAAAGTTAGATCCATTGGTTATCCATTGCTTATCCATTTTCTAAATGGATAATATGGTTTTAACCATTTTGCGGCCCCAAATTATGAGTACTATTTCTTTCCTTTTTTTTAAATAATCTGTTTTCTGCATTTGCTTTTCCGTTCATTAGTAGAACTTGTGTATATTAGACCTCAGACAATGAATAGAATTATTAAGGAGTATTATCACTTTTAGCCCGCGCCAGACATTATTTACATTTAGTAGCCGAAAAAGTGTATAAAATTTGTATAATTTTTGTATATAACTTACAGAATGTGTATATATACAAAAAATATACATATTTTATACACTTTTTTGACTATTATTTTTACGGCGGCTATACAATGTCATTTTTTCTAAATATTAATTATGGAGATCACGATGGATGCTTGACACAATCCTTAACTGAAATAATATGTCAACATTTTTCATTTTAGGTATTTGTCTTGGCAAAAATAAGAGGACACATCTAACTCATTCAATACTATGTTCATTTATTTACGATAATAATAACAACGAAGAACTTAATTAGAAAGCATGATAACGTCAAATAGGACCCAAGAAAATGAAGAAGAAAAAATTTAGTGTGGTCAGGAAGAGGTTTGAGGATACGACTAAAATAGGCTAATTTACTGTCAAACATTACATCTAGGTCACACTTTTATAGGATTGACAGGGTAAGAAATTTACTATGCTATTTCCTGGGCATGCTATTACAGCTTGGGGTATTCGTTAGTCGGTACAGTACGGTATTTAGATATTTCGGTTTGGTATTTTCGGTATTCGGTTTCGTAAAATGTTATACAAATACCGTACCTAATTAAATTCGGTATGGTTCGGTTTTTCTCCCTTCGATTTCGGTTTATTCGGTTTATTCGATTTGAATACTAACTAGTGCATAGAGTCATAAACGGTAATATTCTTAATTAAAGTATTCTAAAGTACAAAACTAAAAACGTTTGTTGACAAAAGTTTTGTCCAAAACCAACAAATACCAACCTAGAGAGAGAAAACTTAGAGAAATATCTGGTTACTTGTTTACAGTTAACTGATGAACTTAGAGAATAAATGAAAGTAAAATTTTAAATTTCGTATATTTATGTTATAATTAATAAAATGTGTATTGTGTAATATATTTTTTGGTACGGTATCGGTATTTCAGTATTTCATTTAAAATGCCAAATAACATACCTAATACCAATATTTTTTAAAACTTAAACCAAATACTATACCGAATACCAAATTATCAAATACCAAATACCAAAATTTTCGGTTTCGGTATGGTAATTCGGTATTTACCAAATTATGCACAACCCTAATTTCAGCCTCTCTACTCTCCCGGGGTAGGGGTAAGGTCTGCGTACACACTGCCCCCAGATCCACTCGTGGAATTTTACTGGGTTGTTGGAATTTGCCGTGAATTGTATAGATGCCTTCCTTTTTCCTCTATACTTTTTACCTTCTGACGATCTCTTCCCCATCAAATAATGGCTAATAAAGGACATTCGTAGAGGAATGAAGGGAAATCAACCATGCAAAGTTCCTCTATTTTTTACTGAAAACTGGAAATAAATGGCACAAGCCATAAGTTAAAGAAATACCAAATAATACACCATTGAAATTACAGTAAACTCTTATAGCTCTGACAACAAAGTTATTTATCGATACATAGACATGATTCTCCAACAAGTTCTAGTTAGCAGACTATTCTCGAAAAATATTTGAATTCTGTATTAGTTTTACTGATACACCTACTGATAGGAGGCCTCATGTTCAGGTATTTAGAAGTCTCTCAGATCTTCTGCTTCAAGACCTGGCGCAACTGGACCTTCTGGCTCTCTGTTCTTGCCTGCAATAACTTTGCTTTTAAGCTTTTCTTCTGAGAGTTATGTGGCCATTCAATGCATCCTTTCATTCCGCGTGCTATTTGAGGATTGCTCGAGTCAGGTGAGCTCCACTGGCTTCCAAGGTCCGAGGGGCTAAAGCCACCTTTACTCGAACCATGATCTGGAGAAAGAATGGGCCCATTTGATAGCCTTCCGTTCAACAGCCTCCCATTAGTTCCTTCAAGTGATTTTATTTTGAACTTGTCTCCATTGCTTGGGCATGATCTCCGAAACCTAGATACAGATGACACCTCTGTAAGTTGCTGAGCTGGTCCGGAACATACTTCACTAATTTCTGAAACCGGTGTGCCATCACCACCAATTCTCTCCCAGTCTGCTCCACTTCTTGATACATTGCTGTGCCGGCAATACTTGTTGACGGATGAAATACTTCCTTCAGGAGAATAACTAGAGCCTTGCTCCTCAAGATGGGTAATTGTTTCCCACTCACTTCCCTCTTCCTCTATATAATCACTCTGATTGACATATGCATGAGAATGTTTGTCGAAGTTGTAAACATCACCATCAGGACTGACTGTGCGAAGTTTGGAGGCATGGCTGGCAGGACTATATGCAGTACATGGCTGGATCTCCCTTTCATCGGGTTCAACAAAATGAGGATCCTCGAAAATGGAGAAAATGTCATCTGGATTTGGAGGTTCATACGTGAGTTCTCTAATATCACGAATATTCACAGAGGCAGCTGCCTGTTGGAGTTGTTCGGCTCTTTTCATCTCCTCCACATCCAAACTCTTACCTCTAGAACTTAGAAATGATTCTAGCTCTCCAATTAGTCTCTTCATCTGGGAATACTTCTCTTCAAGCATCACCTTAGCATCAACTAGTTTCATCTGAACCCGTTCCTCACGCCAAACCTCAGCCATCTGCAACATCTTTCTTTCTTCATCTACTTCCTCTGTGAACTTCAGAGATTCCCTCTTCAATTCCTCAACTTCAGCCTTGTCTTCTCCAATTTCTTTGGCCAATTCATCGCACACTTCTTCTATCAACCCTCTAGCCTGTCTTTCTTTCTCGTAATTTTGCAGATAGCGTTTTGCTGATAACTTGGCATCAGCCAACTCATTAACTAATTTGGAATTGACTATTTCCAGCCTCTTTCGGTTTTTCCTCTCATGGGAGAAGTCAGCTCTCATGTCATCCATAATTGAACGAATTTTCTCATGCTCTCTGCTTCGCCATGCTGCCTTTTCTTCACTAAGTTTCCTCAAAAACTGTTCGAGTTTCTTTTTTGATGACTGCCGTTCTGTCTCAAGTTGATGAACTCTGGCACGAGCGCATTCTAGTTCTGCCTCAAGGGAAGAAATCATTGAAGCAGTATTCACTTGTTGATCAAGAACCTTCTCACAGCCGTATACCTTCTTCGTTTCCACCGCTGTTGTCCAGCCAACTGGATCCCACTTTGTAGCCCCCTCCATAGCAGAGTGGGAAAACTGAAGTGAGGGTTCTAGCTACATAATATAGAGAATTGCAACAAAGTTAGATCAGCAAAATAGAAACAAATATAAAATGGAAGACAATGTGTTCAAGCACTAAGATCAAGAGTCTTTTTTATGAAACGGGGATATTAAAGAGTCTTCAATATCAAAAATATTAAAGTATTCAGAAGAGTTATGCAGAATGATGACGGCCAAGAGTCTACCCTTGAAATCTTGTCTTCCTGCATCTATTCCATTGCATAGGAATATATACCCATAACTCTAGTTTCTCTAATATAAGTGGATACTACATTGTAAAGGACCACGTCGCAGACAACTCCATGACTTTCCAAATAAGGGGTTAAGACAGTTGACACAATATTCAGAACATTCTGTGAGCACTGCATCCCTCCAATATAAGGGGGTTATCTCGTTTCCCTGCACCTACAACATTGCACAGGTCCATGTTCCAGACAACTCCGTGACTTCACTATGAAAGGGGTTAAGACAGTTAAGATGACATCAAGAATATCTGGGAGAATTATGTCCCCCTAAAAAGGGGCGAGTCTCATGTCGCTATATGCTACATTTGTATAGGACTATGCCCCTGACGACTCTAGAACTTCATGATACAAGGAAGCATAGACAGTTACAAAAAAGATTCAAAGCTTCTTACGAAAAAAAAAAAAAAGTCACATACCTTGTGAAAATGGCCATTTGTTGGACCAAAGACAGATCGAGGACTCGGCACTGGATTAATGTGAGAGTCATGCACTTTACTGCGATGATGACAATGAAAGGGTACCTCAACCCGACCAGCCTGAATGGAAGAAAGAAAATCATAATTCCGAAATGTTGCACAATCCCTGTAACTTGGGATATACAACAACACAACACTCCTCGAGTTGCTCTTTGCTCTAAAGTAGTAAAAAAGCATGGGCATAAAGGGCGATGGTTTTGGTCCCAAAAGCTGGCATTAACAGGACTATCAAATGGATTACCAACTACAAATATAAGATGGAATGGTTCTCAATAGAGTACTAAAATGGTTCCATTTTTTCCACTATTCCTAATTATTCAAACATAATTGGTTTGACCAAATTCATCAAAATGCCAAATCAGTATACAATAATGCAACTAATGTAAATGTGAATAGTTTAGAATCAATAGATTCAAATAATCAAATTTTTATATATTGCTGCGTGTTAATTGACAATCAGTTATACCCAAAGGAACTAAAAAGGAAAATCTCAATTAGGAAGAAATAATAGACTACTGAAGTGATTCCACTTTTCTCTTTTACTCCTTTGCTTTGACTAAATGCATCAATATGTTAAGTTAATGTACCTTAATATAAATGCAAGTTAATTACTTAGATTCGAAAAATCAAATTTTTTTGACATTGACGAGTGTTAACTGGCAATCAATATATCAACAGCCAAATTAAAAAAAGCCCTAAATAAAAAAAAATAAATTTACGGAAAAATACCTGAATCCCCAAGTTTTGACCGTGGTTGACTTCCGGAAGCTGCTGCCTAAACAGTCCAGCAGCTAACTTCCTAGCAGAAACCACAGTCCGGCTACATTTCCGATCAAGCTCCGACGGCGAAGTTTCTTCCTTTATAGAGGCATTGTCATTGAACTTCCAGCGGAGAAGAGGAGTTTCAGGCCTGCTTCTCCTCCCATTAGGAGTTCCGCGCAAATTGACTCCGGCAGCGGCGAAGTTGTTCGTTTTCCGACGAGACGGTTTACGAGTATTATTAGACGGTTTGTGCAAAAGATCTAATTCGGAGAATGTAATCGCCGGGAGCTCAACGTTGTTGGCGGTGATCTTCATCTTTGATTCACAGATTCAGCCATTATTCAGCTCCTTCTATCACTGTGTGTGTGTGTGTAATAGAGGGGCCCATTAGTATGAGAGCTGGTCGAAGATTGGGGGGTGGGGGGTGGGGCGTGGAAATAGGGGTTGAGAGGGAGTAGATTCAGTGATCTATTTCTGGTTTGTGACCAAGGAAGAGCTAGCAGCGTGTATCAAAGTGGAGTACTGTATAACTAGATTACTGGTACGGTTTTGGGGGTTTTGGTCCAGGAGCGTGGTTATGTAATGACACTAACAAATACTCCGTGTCTCTAAATTGGATTTTAGTTAATAATTTCACTTTAAACTTTCTATTTTACCCTTAAACAAATAATTTATAATTATACAAGTATTTATAATTTATTTTAAACCACAAAGCTCAAAAGTTTTATTTCTTTCTTAAACTCCATGCATCGTCAAATACCGTTACATAAGACAGAAAAAATAATACTATTATGCGTTTCATTTTGTAGCACTGTATTTGACTCGATATTAAATTTAAGAAAATGAAGACTACTAGTACATACGAAGGGGTACAGGTGGATTTAAAATTTGTATTTTATGAATTTTTATAGTTGTGAAGATATTAAGTTTAAGAAAATTGAGATTATATTCGAATTTTGATTTTAATAAAAATTGGATATGTAAGGTATAGTTAAAAGGGTGAAAAGGCCAAATATACCCCTCTACTTTTAGATATTATCTATATTTAAACTCTGTTGTACTATTGGGCTAAATTTACCCCTACCGTTATACTCTCGGGCCAAATTTATTCCTACAATCAGCAAACTTAAGAAAAATTTAAAAGTTTCATTTATAGTATAACAAGTGATTTAAATGTGTGTTGGTCTTATGAGCGCGTCTGAACGTGGATTTGGAGGTTTGTATGTCGTTTTGGCATTAATTGGCGAAGTTGGGAAGTTGGAAGATTTTACACAGGCAAGGAACTTTACACAGGGGGAGTGGACTGTTTAATATCGGGGTCGGATCTCGATCCCGAAAGTTGAAATAGGTCTGTAATGTCATTTAGGACTTGGATGCAAAATATAAGGTCAATCGGGCGTGATTTGATAGGTCTCGATGTTGAATGTGGAAGTTTGAAGTTGATCTCGCCCAACTATGCCTTGTAAAAAGGATTAAGCGGTCGCTGCAAATATAATTCGGTTCTAACCGGATTCGAATCCCACAGGAAACTAACCTATTTACTACAACTTTTAACGACGCTAATGATAAGCTCAGGCAATTTTCGAATGCAAGATTTTTAATGAATAATAAGTGAAATTTATTTAGCTAATGAAAAATGACAATAAAATTAGTAATAATCAAGAATAAAGTTGAATTCAAAGATAAAAGGATCTAGGCTAGTGATTTCTCCAATTGTCGGATTAATTCTTGACATGTTAGCTATAATCTCGTCGTAATACTCTATGAGGATTATGAGTTTCGGGCTACCGTAATTATCTCTCGATCAATTACGATAATTTTCTAGAAGCATTCGCTCAAACTACTCTAGTTAACAATTTATGTAACTCGGAATTATCCCATCAAAGCTTCGTTATCTCTAACCCCGCTTTTAAATTCAAGTAATTAATCTCTTAACTTACCGAAAAGTTGTGTTGTTCAACAACAATCTAACCAAGTGTTCTTTCTCAAGCAACACAAGGTAACTAGACACGACTAATCAAGGTCCCTTTCAATTAATCACAAGACAATACGTAGTTGAACAATCATAGAATAAACACGACTCAATTATATCAAAACAGAGTCTAGACTTGATCCAACAATTGGTTCCATCAACCCTAGATGATGTGGTTAGCTACTCATACTAATGGATAAAAATTCACTATAACAATTCATAATCAACAATAGAAGTAAGAAGAAGAAGATGAAAACTCTTAGGAAATTTTCCGTCTTCTCTGCATTGTTCTTGCCTCCAAAATCTCCTAAAAATAGCTATCGTTGACTTGGGAGAATTAGGCTTCATATAGGTTTAGGTTAGACGCCTAAAAAATTACACAATTACCCTTGAGTTGTTGGCCTCCGTCTGCTCGTCCGCGGCCGCGTATTTCGTCCAGTGTTCTGCCTTCAGTGCGTGATCCAATTCGCGGTCCACTCCGCGGCGGTGCACCTGGAGGAGACTTCTTGCTTGATTTTCTCGCTCCTTTTCGACCGGGCTAACCTTCTATTGGTCTTCCACGCTCCATATTGACTTCAAAACACTCTTTAGCTTCCTCCTAGCTCGGAGTGGCTCCTGCAACGCATAAAGTTTTTAATTAGAGCACTTTGTTATTTGTTATCATTCACATAATAATAAAGTACGGTTAGATTAGAGTGTAAATAGTGTCTAAATTGCATAAATATAGCCTACTATCAACACCCCACACTTAAACCATTGCTCGTCTCCGAGCAATCAAACCACACTCCACAGAGGCCTAATTTCACTGAGCGACTTCCCTAACTCGTCACACCAAGAATATTTCACATAGATTGAGTACATTAATGTAACATCTACACCTCAAGAGTAGACTCCCTTGAACCATGCAATATTCCTAACCGGCTTACTTACTCTATTCAGAGGTCCAGACATACCTTTCCTTCATGAATCAAGTGTCTACTCACTACAAAAGAGACTCATTCCACAATCAATAAAATTCACGCACACTGAGGAACTTCAAAATAAACTGAATTCACTCACCCTCAGAAATTATATTCTTGTGCCACAGAAAATGCTCCATAGGCTTGTCCGTAGTGTACTACTCTACTAATTAAGCTCGTTCAGTCTAGGATCTAGTAGGACTTTATTTGACTATATTGTAGGCTGCAGGTTGGGTAGGATATATTTGGATATGACAGTAACTATACCTCCCTAGGCACTTTAATACATATATTTTATAATCAAGCACACACTTAAGTTAAACCAATATTTCCACCTTCAACACCATGTAAATCACCTCATACTTCTTTGAGCACAATCACCTTAAAAGCCACCACAAAATATTGCTAATCATCATGTTTTTTCAATTCAAGTGACTTTTTCACAAAGTGCACATTTTTCCTTATTTCCCTAGTTCCACTCAAAAGCCCCACCAACTACCCCACACTTTATCCTTTATATATTTATAGTAATTCAAGTGCTTACGAGAGGTAAACGGTTCAAAAATATGTTCAATTCAAATAAGGGATAAGGCTTGTAATGTGGTTGCCAAGGAAATAGGATAACAGGCTCAACGAGGTTAACCACGATACATAACAATTAGGTGGGTGGAATATGTATATATATGGTTCAACAAATAAATGCCTATATCACTTCCCAGACTAAACGAGACTACTATTTCGCTTTGCAGACACACAGGGCAAGTTCTAGGAATAAAATGTCGTGCACGGAATACAATAAGCCTCACACACACCTGGCACATGACTCACTCCAGATTGGATCATCAAACACTTAGATCAGGGTACTTAAGCCAAGTTAAGAACATACAGTTTAAGGCATTCTTACAAGAGTCAATAAATGAGCCTAAGCGTCACACTAAAGTACCCGCTATATTCAAGGCATTACGAAGTTAAAAGATCCTATTCTAATTCTTCCCATAGCCCATAAGTTCCTAACTAAAAAATAAAAACTAACTACACGCGGTTCAAATGAAACCCTTGGAAAAGAACCGTGGTTTAAAGAAAAACCAAGGGGCAATTGATACACTACTACAAAATAAACTCTTTTTGTTTTTTCTTCTTCTTCGACTTAAGTCCCTCAAGAAGCACGTCGAATGATATCCATCGCCAGGACAAGTCGAAAATGATTTATGTAAATAAATGGCGAAACTATTATACATACAACAAAGTATCCCCACCCCACACTTAAAAAGATGGCATGTCCCCATGTCATACAAGATAAAGTAATGCGAGGTAAAGGAACTTCCCTAGTAGATCAGTCTTGATCAGAGAAGTGACGGGGTCAAGTGACACGCTCTCCCCAGTGCACGCAGCCAGCACATTATTTTCTTCTCCGATTTTGCATTTTTGGTGGCCACGGCATCAATGCGAGTCCCCAATTCCATGATGGAAGTACGCAGCCCTTCCATGTCTTGTTCTAAGGCTATTTATCCGCGTAATCCGTATGACCTGGGATGGTCCTTCAGCCGCGAAAACTTGTTCCTGTAGGGGTGAGGAAGGCACAATATCTTCTTGCCCTTAATCTCCCTTATCCGGCGCATCAGAATCATCACTATGAATTTCCCTAAGTGCCACCAAGGCTTTCTTGATGGTCACTTTGTCTGCCCGGAACTTTGCTTCTTTCTTCCCCTTGCCATCCGCATTTGGGTTCTCAGGTACCCTTGTTGCCCGGCACAATCAACTGATCAGAGAGGGAAAGAAGAACCCATACCTCTTCAGTGGTGAACAGATGAACATCTCAGACTGAATAACCTTGGCCACATCAAAATCGTGGCCATTCACGAAGCACCAGATCAAGGCAGCTTTCGGACCATTTGCCTCAGTGGTGTTGTGGGACGACAACAAGCGACTTTTGATAATGTGCAACCAGCACTTTCCTTCAAAAGTGAGTGAGGCATATTGCAACTTCGATCCCGGCACAACCCACACTACCTCTCTGCCTGGTACACAGATAGTTCTAAAAAAATTGTTCCATGTGTGGGTTCTCGCTTGTAAGTATCATAGAAATCCTCCTCCCCATTGAATACAGGAAGTCGATATACTCTCCCCATGGCTTCTATCAAGGCATCCACCCTCGTTTGTCAAACCGTGCATATTCTATCTTCATGTTCGGGGCAGTTAGCGTAGAACTCCCGGACAAGCATCAAGTTAGCCTCCTCCGGCTATTCGAAAGCCTGTCCAATCTGAGCCTAATCAACTCCCGATACATATTAGGGCACTCATCCTAGAGGGACGCCCTGTCAATACCCCTTTATAGTACATGCTCTGTAGTAGAATTTGAACTGAAACGATCTTGGGCAGCTCTGGAGACAAACCTGGTGTGATCAAACAGAGTTGCACTGGTCGGTGCCCGTTCTCGGGATGAACCTCCATGACCACTTGACGAGGCTCCGGTAGTGCGTCTCTTCTTGGAAGGTATCATGGTACCTACACAACAAATACCACTATCAGTAATCAGTGGAATATGTGAACCAATGACGGCTACTCAAACTTCACTCGCACAATTGGTCACAATTTACATTCAAAACTCGTTGTGAAAATTTAACAAACACCTCATGTGCATATAACCCCCCCCCCCCAAGTTACCCAAAGACATAATTAAACTTACATTCCTCACAAACACAACAATGTTTTCCTCCAATTCAACCAAATCTAGTAGCCTCACATGCCACATATATACTACACTCCAACACCAAGACAAGAGCCCATGATTCTATTATCCTACACATACAATAGCAAAGGAAAAGAATGGGAAATATATAAAAATAATTAAAAAAATACTAAGAAAAGAGGAATGAAATCATGTAACTTACTTGGAGATCTTTGAGGAATGGAGATTGGGGGTTGTTTGAGTTTATAAGAGGAAGAAGTATAAGGGGATTTTTTTGTTGATGGGAGAATTTAGGGGAGGGGAAGAGGGGAATCGTGGGTTATGTTTTGGGGGAAGGGGGAAGGGTTTAGGATTTTGTTAAGGGGGAGGGAAGGAAAAGTGGGGGAAGTGGGCGGTTAGGAGGTGCGAGGGAGGGGGGGTTAAGTGAAAAAATAAATAAAACTAGTTATTAATAAAAAGGAAGAAGAGAAAAAAAAAAGAAAAAAAAAATGTTTTGAACCTAGACCGCCTCAATCGCGGTCGATCGCGGTCAATCCACAGATGAGGAACAATGGGGACTCCAAAATCCGCGCCCCTATCCGCGGTCAAGTTCTCGGGCACGGACTGAGGGCAGTGAAGGTCATGAAATTTGCGCCCTACTCCGCGGTCCAATCCGCGGGCGCGGACTTCGATCCCCAGAAATTTCTTGTCTTTTTCGCACTATTACCTATCTCCAGGTTAATTTCGTCCCCTAAGTCCTTCCAATGCGCATCATTTTATCCCTGCACATTAGTAGATCGGTCAATGTTGTTCAAAAATCAATCACAAACAAAAGTAAAGAAAAATAATGGGTTGCCTCCCAAAGAGCGCCCGAGTTAACGTCGCAGGATACCACCACTCTATCCCCCTTTTCTTCGACCATTCCAAGGTAATGTTTCAACCTTTTCCCACTTACCGTGAACTTATTTGTCCCATCTTCAGATTTTATTTCAACTGCTCCGCTGGAGAACACTTGCACCACTCGGAAGGGTCCGGACCATCGGGACTTCAACTTACCCGGGAACAATCTCAATATCGAGTTGTATAACAACACTAGATACCCGAGTTTGAAATTCCGATCTAGAATGTGCTTATCATGCATCATTTTCATCCTTTCTTTGTAAAATCTTGTATTTTCAAATGCATTGAACTTGGATTCCTCGAGTTCATGTAACTCAGTGACTCTACTGGTGCCTGCGGTCTCCATATCCAAATTCAATTTCCGCAGTGCCCAAAGGGCTTTATGTTCGAGCTCTACTGGAAGATGGCATGCCTTGCCAAACACTAACTTGTATGGTGACATAACAATTGGATTTTTAAATGCTGTGTGGTACGCCCATAAGGCATCATCCAACTTCTTTGCCCAATCAGTCCTTGTTGCATTCACTGTCTTGGTCAGGACACTTTTAATTTCCCTGTTGGACACTTCCACTTGCCCGCTCGTCTGTGGTTAGTAAGGTGTGGCTACCTTATGGAGAACTCCATACTTTTCCAACAGTCGTGCGAACGCTCTATTGCAAAAACGGGTTCTACCATCACTGATTATAGCTCTCGGGGTGCCAAAACGTGTGAAAATGTTTTTCTTTAGAAATCATGTCACCCGTTTTGCATCATTGGTTGGGAGAGCCACCGCTTCGACCCATTTGGAGACATAGTCAACTGCTACCAATATGTATTTGTTACCATACCAACTGACGAATGGCCCCATAAAATCAATCTCCCACATGTCAAAAACCTCCACCTCTTGAATTGTAGTCATCGGCATCTCGTGACGTCGAGATATGTTGCCTGTACTTTGGCACTCATCGCAACTTTTTACCCAAGCACGGGCATCCTTGAATAGAGTTGGCCAATACAAACCCAATTCCAACACCTTTGTATCTGTCTGGATTCCTCCAAAGTATCCACCATATGGTGAAGCATGGCAAGCCTGCAAAATAGAGGGTTGATCTTTCTCGGAGATACACCTCCAGATCATGTTATCTACACATATTTTAAAAAGTATAGGTTCATCCCAATAATAATCTCGACAATTGCGAAAGAACTTTTTCTTTTAAATTGGAGAGAGTTCATAAGGTACAATACCGCTTGCTAAATAGTTAGCAATATCAGCATACCATGGCATCTCTTCCATTGTCACAGTGAGTAACTGTTCATCCGGGAATGTCTCTGTTAGGAGTGCACATGGACCCGGTTGATTTTGGTTTTATCAAAACCAAACCAAACCAATTATATCAGTTTGGATTGGTTCGGTTTTGTCGGATTTTTCGGGTTTTCAGGTTTTTTGTTACGTACATATTATTTCAGTCTTAATTTGTTAAATATTTGATAATTAAATATATATTTACTAAAAATATTAAAAATTGACAAATATATTATCGATTAAAATATTCTTATGGGATAATTCTATTAGTAACACATAATAGTTATTTTTTTAGTCGTCCGACAAAATTTTTCGTTGATATACACATTCAAGTTAATCGAATTTAGTAATTAAACATAAAAATCAATATGATATCTAAATATTAATAACCACTTCACATTCGAAATGATATAAGAATTTAATAGATCTTAACATATGATATGAATATGGAAGAACAAAGAGATAGACGCATTTCAGTAACACTTGATAAGAAAGTGATCATACAACTCATTATTTAAGGTCAATAAATATGGAGCACTTCATATTCTATTAATTTATATCCCGCAAGAGAATCCCAAATATTTCTAGATATTTTTTTAAAGAAAATTTTATATAACATCTTAAAAGTATATATAAAAATTATATATTTATATGTCGGGTTGGTTCGGATTATTTTTACTCCATACCAAACCAAATCAAACCAAACCATGTCGGGTTTTTTAATCGGTTTGGTTTGACTTTTTGATTTGGTGCGGTTTTTCGGTTCGGTTTGTACACCCCTAGTCTATGTTATATCTTCAACCTCCATCTTCTTTTCAGCTCCTTCCAACCTTGAGAGGTGGTCTGCCACTTGATTATCCGTCTCTTTTCTGTCACGGATTTCCATATCGAATTCTTGTAGCAAAAGAACCCAGCAGATTAAGCGTGTCTTTGACTCCTTTGCTTTGCTATCATACCTAATTGATGCATGGCCAGTATAAACAATAACTTTTGAACCAATTAAGTACGACCTGAATTTATCGAAGGCAAACACTACAACCAACATTTCTTTGAGTTGTGCACCGCTGAGCGTCCTGCTTGCATAGTAAATTGGGTGCATCATCTTGTCATTTCGCTGCCCTGCTCCTATAGAATAATCACTAGCGTCGCACATGAGCTTGAATGGTTGCTCCCAGTTGGGTGAAACAATGATGGGTGCAATTACTAGTCTATTCTTCAGCTCCTCGAATGCCAACCTGCAATCATTGGAAAACACAAAGGGCTGATCCTTTTCAAGAAGTTCACATAAAAGGTTAGCAATCTTAGAAAAATCTTTAATGAATCGCCTGTAGAACTTAGCGTGCCCAAGGAAACTTCTCACTTCCTTGACCGAAGTGGGCGGTAGAAACTTCTCAATCACATCGACCTTAGCATGGTCGACCTCAATTCCCTTACTGGACACTCGATGACCCAAAACTATTCCTTCTTGTACCATGAAATGGCACTTTTCCCAATTCAACACCAAATTTGTCTCCACACATATTTTGAGCACTCTTCTTAAATTGTGAAGAAAATCTTCGAATGAATCCCCCACCACGGAGAAATCATCCATAAACACCTCTATAATATCCTCAACCATATAAATGAAAATGGCTAACATGCATCGTTGGAATGTAGTCGATGCATTGCAAAGTCCAAAAGGCATTCTCTAAAAGGCAAAGATGCCATATGGACAAGTGAATGATGTTTTCTCTCTGTCTTCAAGGGCTATTGAGATCTGGTTGTACCCCGAATATCTATCCAAGAAATAGAAGTGAGATCGTCCAGCTAACCTATCCAACATTTGGTCAATGAAAGGCAAGGTAAAATGGTCCTTCCGGGTGGCTGTGTTCAATTTCTGATAGCCCATGCAAATATGCCACCCCGTGACTGTACGGGTCGAGATGAACTTGTTAATCTCATTTTGTACGAGTGTCATTCCTCCTTTTTTCGGTACACATTGAACAGGGCTAACCCAGTTGCTGTCAAAGATGGGAAAGATGATACCCACATCTAGCCACTTGATCACTTCCTTCTTCACCTCCTATTTCATATGCGGGTTCAACCGTCGTTGATGTTTTCTGGAAGGTTTATGATCCTCTTCCAAGAGAATCTTGTGCATGCAAAAGGCTGGGCTGATACCCTTTATGTCTGCCATAGTCCAACCAATGATAGTCTTACATTCTTGTAATACCTGCAAGAGTTTCTCTACCTGCACAACTAGCAAACCAGATGATATAATAACAGGAAAAGTAGAATTAGGCCCTAAGAAAGCTTACCTGAGGTGAGCTGGAAATGATTTCAGGTCCAACTGTGGTGACTCCTCTATTGATAGTTTTGCAGGAGGTGTTGCTCTTTCTTCTAAACGTAGGGGCTCGAACTGAGGTTCCCTTTTCCAGAATCCTTGACCCTCGAGAGCCATGACCCACTCTACCAACCCTTCACAATCCATCTCTTCCAAGTTCATCGAACATGCTTCAAGAGGATCCCTGACATTAAGGGTCTCATCCTCATCTTGCAGTATTACATCCACGGCCTCCACTAGAGAGCAATTTGCAAATTCGTTGGGTCTCCTCATGGATTGTTGAACGTTGAATATTATTTCTTCATTGTTCAACCTCATTTTCAACTCTCCAGTCTCACAATCAATCAATGCTCTCCCAGTGGCTAAGAATGTCCTTCCCAGAATTATGGGTATCTCTTCATCCACTTGACAGTCAAGAATAACAAAGTCTACAGAGAATACAAACTTCCCCACTTGAACAAGAACATCATCAAGAATTCCTGTCGGTGTTTTGACTGTGCGATCAACTAGTTGTAGCAACATTGAGGTCGGTCCATCTCTGCCAATGCCCAGTTTTGTATAGATTGCCAAGGGAATCAAGTTTATACTGGCTCCCAAGTCACACAATGCTTTAGCAAAAGCATAACTCCCAATGGTGCATGGAATAGTGAAACTAACTGGATCAGACACTTTTTGAGTCATAGGTCTTGTCACTACCGCGCTGCAGGTCTGCGTCAGAGTTACAGTGGACAGGTCCTGGAAGTCAAATTTCCGCGACATCAGGTCCTTCATCATTTTTGCAAACCCCGACATTTCCCTCAAAGCATCCATCAGTGGAATATCCAATTGAACCTGGCGAAGCATTTCCATGAATTTCCTTTATTGATCATCTTTCTTTTGCTTTGCCAATCTTTGAGGGAATGATGCAGGTGTCAACCTCTGCCCACTGCTTTGTGTCTTGTCTTTGTTGGAAGCTTTTTCTACGACCTGTTCTGGGAGTTGTTCACCTTCCTTCTCCTTACCCTTGTCAACCTGTGCCGGCTCAATTATAACCTTGGTGAGCTCTGCTGACTCATCTGTCTCTAATGTAATTGGAGTAGTTGGTGTTGTCGCTCTCGCAGATTGAGTAGCTTCTTGCTGTCTCTCTAAATCTCTTCAATTCCTGAGACTTACTGCCATTAGCTAATTTGGGTTCTACTCCTTTGGATTAATATTTGTATCTGCAGGCAATGTTCCTTGTAGGCGATTGTTCAAGGCCATAGATAGTTGGCCCAATTGAGTTCCAATGCCTTTGATTTCCGATCATGTCCAACTAACTTTTCTTGCATCTTTCCTTTTGTCCCAATGAGTTGTTGCAGCATGCCCCTGATTTCTACCATGTTACTGTTCTGCTGATGATGAGGTGGTTGGTAGGCCAACTGGTGCTGGTGCTGGTGCTACTAATTATAACCATGCTGCCTTTGATAAGGCATAACTTGGCCTTGTGGTCGTGCTCCTACCTGATTGGGGTTGTGTTGTGGCTAGTTTGGTATATACTGCTGGTTTGGTGTTGGTCACCATTGTTGCCCACCTTGCCTCTGACCTCTGAAATTATTGACATAATTCATGTCCTCTCTGAAACCCTGGTTGTCACTTTCTCCACTCCACGAGCACACATATGACTGGTTTATGCAAGGAGTGCATAAGCCTCCATTTGTTGTATCCACAATGTGTACTTGCTTTGTACCCATCTCATCAATTTTCTTTGCCAGTAAGCTCATCTGGGTCATGAGAGTGGCTATGTTTTCTGCATGGGAATTATTTGGGTCAAGAGCAACAGAATGGACTATTGGTGTGAGTGTCGTACCTCTTGTCATCCAGCCTGAATTTTGAGCCATCTTGTCAAGAAAAACCTTGCACTCTGTGAACGTTTTGCTCAAAAATGCACCCCCAGCTGAAGCATCTACATTGGCCTTCAGACTGTTTGCCAAACCCATGTAGAATCTGTGTCCCAGCATCTTTTCTGGGATGCCATGGTATGGACATTTCACTAGCATACCCTTAAATCTCTCCCAGGTTTCTTGCAAGGTCTCAGTCGGTTTTTCTTTGAACTACAATATCTCATCAATTTGCCTTGCAGTCTTGTTGGGAGTATAAAACTTGTTCAAGAACTGCTTGACTAATTCTTCCCAAGTAGCAATGGAGTTTATTGGAAGCGAACTCAGCCAAGTTTGAGCCTCTCCAGTCACTAAGAATGGGAACAGTAATAGCTTAATTGCTTCAGGAGTCACATTTGGCTGTCTTTGAGTTACACAAATTGATAGGAAATTCTTCAGATGTTGTTCTGGGTCTTCTATGTATGACCTGGAGAACAGTCCTTTATTTTGCAACAAGTACATCATGTTGTTGGTGATTTGGAATGTCTCCGCTTGTATCTGAGGAGCAGCAATGGCAGTGGCCAAGTTGTCAGCAGCTGGTTGTGCCCAATCATAAAGAGCAGCTTCAGGCATATGAGGTTCCACCGCTTTGTTGTTTGGGTCAACACAATAATTTTGATTGTTTACGTTGACGTCATCCACATTGTCCATTTCAATTTCGAGTTGGTCATTTGTTTTAACTATTTGTTCTCTTTGTTGGCCCGATTCAATACCCTGAATTATTTCTCGGGATTTGAGAGTCCTTCGAAAAGTTCACCAGTCCTCAAAGAGCTTCTAGGCATGCACCTGAGTCACAGAAGAGTTCAAACGTGAGAATTCCAATGGAAAAATGTTAAATCCGTAGGAAATTGATCTAAACTAAGAATCCTAGCAATTCTTCTAAGTTGTAATAAATAACACCGTTAGCTCCCCGGCAACGGAGCCAAAATTTGATCTCGCCCAACTATGCCTTGTAAAAAGGACTAAGCTGTCGCTGCAACTATAATCCGGCTCAAGTCCGAAGTCGAATCCCACAGGGAACTAACCTATTTACTACAACTTTTAACAATACTAATGATAAGCTCAGGCAATTTCCGGATGCAAGATTTTTAATGGATAATAAGTGGAATTTATTTAGATAATGAAAAATGACAATAAAATTAGCAATAATCAAGAATAAAGTTGAATTCAAAGATAAAAGCATCTAGAGATAGTGATTTCCCCAATTGCCGAATTAATTACTCACACGTTGATAGGTTATAAGTACCTTCATTTTATGTTTTGATGATCTATCAAACTTACTGTCAAGAACCAGATAAGGAACCTGATACACATCCTCAAGAACTTAAAGATCAACAAGTCTCCAGTTGGGGACACAGTTCAAATCTTCAGAGTCAAAGGAACAGCAGAGGGAACAGATAACTACCAGTTCCCGAGCTGAATGTACAAGTCAACTCTTCACAGCTGTAAAGTTGCTGCCTGCACACATTACAATGCAGAAATAGTGCAATAGTCAACTTTATGGGGAATGCTCTTTACCTAACTTGCTTACATCATCCAAGTGATGCCATAAATGAGATATTAACATCAAGAAAAGGAAAAACAAATCACTTACACATTCAAGAACTCATCAAGCAATTCTCTCAAGTCTGTGACAATCTTGCAAGTGATTCTCAAGGGCATCAAGAACTAAGAACAACATAACCAAGGACCAGTTCCATGTATTGAAGTTATTACATGTCCTTAGGTTTGTTGAGTCTTTGTTATTTGTTCTTCATATGTAACTTCTACCCAGCTTACTTAGAAGCATGTTTGTAGAAGATCTTTCGTAAACCATAAACCCTTGTGTTTGTGTCGTGGATAGAGTTAGTCAAGTTGTAAAGTCTTTGTAATAGAGTTATTACAAAGTATCTTGTAATAGGGTGTTACAAGCTAATGAGGGATTAAAATTTTAATTCCTAGGTTTAAAGTCTTTGTAATATAGTTATTACAAAGTGGCTTGTAATAGAGTGTTACAATTTAGTGAAGGATTAAGAGGTTAATCCCTAGGTTACAATAGGTTGTAATCTAAAGTTTCTCAGTAGTGAAGTTGAAATCCTACAAGGGTAGGTTTTTCTTTTTGATTCCGTGAGCTGGGAGTTCTCTACGTAAAACTCCATTGTGCCATTTACTTACTGCAGTGTGCGTGTGTTCTGTGGGAATTAATAGAGAACCCGGTTCTCTATATAGTTTGGTGGACCCTTAAACTCTATCAGTTGGTATCTGAGCGGGTTCTTTCTAAAAGGTTAACACCTAGAAAAAATCCCCATCATGGCTGCTCCACCAAACTTCGAGGAAGGACAATCAACCTATAGACCTCCAAGATTCAACAGCCTACTATGGTTGGTGGAAAACAAGAATGCATGACTTCATTATGGCTGAAGACTCCGAGATTTGGGACGTGATTTGTGATGGTCCCTTTGTTCCTATGAAGGCTGTTGGAGAGGGAACAAAGAATGTTCCAAAGACAAGAAAAGAATACAATGGTGCTGACCGAAAAGCTGTTGAGAAGAACTTCAAGGCGAAGAAGATTCTTGTGTGTGGTATTGGACCAGATGAGTATAATCGTATCTCGGCATGTGAATCTGCCAAGAAAATCTCGGAAGCTCTTCAAAAGGCTCACGAAGGGACTACTCAGGTAAAGCAGTCCAAAATAAATATGCTGACAACTGAGTATGAACTCTTTAAAATGAAAGAGGATGAGTCCATTCAAGAGATGCATACCCGCTTCACCTCCATAATAAATGAGCTTCATTCACTTGGTGAAATAATTCCAACCAAAAAGCTAGACCGAAAGATACTCAGAGTTCTACTAGGTTCCTCGGAGAACAAGGTTAATGCTATCACTGAAGCCAAATACCTGCAGAAGCTGACTATTGACGAGCTTATTAGAAATCTCAAAACTTATGAGATGAAGAGAAAGAAGGATATCGAAAGAAGAGAGCCTAGGAAGGAGAAGAACCTGGTTCTCAAGGCTGCCAACAAGGATTCAAGTGGTGATGAATCCGACATGGAGTATCTCACTCAAAGATTCCAAAAGATGATTCGAAAAAATGGTGGAATTCCAAAGAAAGGAAGTTCCAGCAGGAATTTTAAAGGAAATGATTGCTGTCATAAGTGTGGAAAGCATGGACACTTCATTAAATATTGTCCTCTTAATAAGCAGGATCATTACAAAGCCAACACTGAACAAGCGGATGAGAGGAACCAGGTTCCTGAAAAAAGATTCAAAAGGAAAGACGCCACTGACAACGTTGTGAAACAGGCTCTTGCTGCATGGGGAGACTCTTCCAGCGAATCCGAAGAAGATGATGGGCAAGGTGACGAATCCATGATGGTAGTGGAAAGTGAAGCAGCTGAGTATGACTCTATTTTTGCCTTGATGGCGCAGGATGATGATGATGGAGATGACGATGATGATGATGAGGTAAACCTTCTGGATGTTCAAAGACATTTGAAATCCTATTCTCAAAAGAAGCTTATATTCTTGGCTAATGTTTTAATTGATGCATATCACAGTCTCATCAATGATAAAAATGCGCTAACCACGGAACTGGGAGAAATAGAACACGAGAGAGATAATCTAGTGGTGGTTATGGAAAATGATATCTTGACTGAGAGAATTGCAAACATAGAGCATGAGAGAGATGGCCTATTGGTAGTATTTGTATACCTAAAGGAAACAATTGAGGAACTAAGAAGGGAAAATAGTTCTATGAACACTCAAAAGGGAAAGGAAGTTGCAAGTGAAGCACACCTTAGGCTTGAAAATGAGCTAAAATCAGTAAAATCTAGTTTGTGTGCTGAGCTTGAGAAAAATAGAAAACTTCAGGTAGATCTAGGCAGAGTGAAGAGTGACTTAGAAAAATCTCTTAAGTGGACCTGATCCTCTGATGCAATCACTGCTATGTATACGAACAATGGGGGGAAAAGGCAGGGAATCAGGTTCAAAAGGGAAAAGACTTCCTACAACCCTCATAGCAAGTACGTTACTGTACCTGACAATTGGCTTTGCACTCACTGTGGCAACACTGGGCACTTTAAGGAAAATTGTAAGGCCAAAATGCAGTCTGATGCGAGACTAAATTGCATAGTTAAACATGTGATATACCTTACATTTTATGCGCATTAAT
>ML319999.1:384-32141 GCA_005239505.1 Nicotiana paniculata
AAATTGATATTCAAAAGTCTTAAGAAAAGTGATTAAGTAACAGTTTAGTATTTTATAGACTCAATTGATACGTTCAATTCTCTGTGGGATCGACTTTGGGCTTAATACCCCAGATTATATTTACAGCGCCCGTTTAGTCTTTTTATAAGACATAGTTGAGCGTGATCAACCATCTTCAGGGAGCGAGGGTGTTTTGCACGATTTATTTAAGGTCAGGGTATCACCAGCTGAAGATTCGGGACTCAAATATTCTTAAGAAAACTTTTAGGACCCGATGTGGCCATTATGAGTTCCTTGTAATGGATTTTGGGCTGACAAACGCCCTAGTATCTTTCATGCATCTAATGAATAGTGTGTTTCAGCCTTATCTTGACTCGTTCGTGATTGCATTCATTGATGACATCCTGGTGTACTCTCGTAGCCAAGAGGAGCACGCCCAGCATCTGAGGATTGTGTTACAATAGTTGAGGAAGGAGAAGCTTTATGCAAAGTTCTCCAAGTGTGAGTTTCAGTTCAGTGGCGTTCTTGGGGCACGTGGTGTCTAGTGAAGGTATTCAGGTAGATCTAAAGAAGATAAAAGCGGTTCAGAGTTGGCCCAGACCGTCCTCACCCACAGAGATTCAGAGTTTTTTTGGTTTGGCTGGCTATTACCGTCGTTTTGTGGAGGGTTTCTGATCTATTGCATCGCCCTTGAAAAAATTGACCCAAAAGGCTGCTCCTTTCAGGTGGTCGGATGAGTGAGAGGAGAGCTTTCAGAAGCTCAAGACTGCTTTGACCACGGCTCCAACTCTAGTTTTGCCATCAGCTTTTGGTTCTTACAGTGTATTGTGATGCTTCACGGATTAGTATTGGGTGTGTTCTAATGCAGGAGGGTAGAGTTATTGCTTATGCTTCGCGCCAATTGAATACCTATGAGAAGAAATATCTTGTCCATGACCTTGAGTTAGCAACTACTGTTCACGCCTTGAAGATTTGGCGACACTATTTGTACAGGTCCATTGTGAGATTAACACTGATCACCGGAGTTTGTAGCATCTTTTCAAGTAGAAGGATCTTAACTTGCATTAGCGGAGGTGTTTGGAGACTTTTAAGGACTATGATATCACAATTTTGTACCATCCCAGGAAGGCCAATGTTGTGGATGATGCATTGAGTCACCGGACGAAGAGTTTGGGGGAGCTTAGCATATCTTCCGGCAGCCGAGAGGCCATTGGCATTGGATGTTCAGACCTTAGCTAGCCAGTTTGTCAGATTGGATATTTCTGAGCCGAGTCAATTATTGGCTTGTGGTCTCTCGGTCTTCTCTTTATGATCGTATTAGGGAGCGTTAGTATGATGAACCCTATCTGCTTGTCCTTAAGGACACAGTCCAGCACAGTGATACTAAGGAGGTCACTATTGGGGATGATGGTGCATTGAGGATGCAAGGAGGCTATGTGTGCCCAATTTAGATGGTTTTTGAGTTGATTCTCCAGGAGAATCACACTTTGTGGTATTCTATTCATCTGGGTGCCGAGAAGATGTATTAGGACTTGAGACAACATTACTGGTGTAGGAGAATGAAGAAGGACATAGTGGAGTATGTAGCTTGGTGCCTAAATTTCCAGCAGGTGAAGTATGAGCATCAGCGACCAGGTGGGTTACTTTAGAAGTTAAAGATTTCAGAGTGCAAGTGGGAGCGGATCACTATGGATTTTGTTGTTGGACTCACATGGACGCACCAGAGGTTTGATGCAGTTTGGGGGATTGTGGATAGGTTGACCATGTCAGCTCATTTCATTCTGATGATGACTACCTATTCGTCTGAGCAGCTGGCTCGAGTGTATATCTGCGAGATCGTCAGGCTTCATGGCGTACCGGTATCTATCATCTCTGACCAGGGCACGTAGTTTACATCACAGTTCTAGAGGGCCGCGCAACATGAGTTGGAAACTCTAGTGGAGTTGAGCACAACATTTCACCCTCAGACGGACGGACAGTCTGCGCACACTATTCAGATATTAGAGGATATGCTTCGTGCGTGTGTGATGAAGTTTGGGGATTCGTGGGATCAATTCTTGCCTCTAGCGGATTTTACTTACAACAACAGTTATCAGTCGAGCATCCAGATGGCACCGTATAAGGCTCTGTATGGTAGGCAGTGTAGGTCTCCAGTCGGTTGGTTCGAGCCGGGCGAGGCTAGATTATTGGGTACAGACTTGGTTCAGGATGCTCTGGAGAAGGTTAAGGTGATTCAGGATAGACTACGTACAGCCCAGTCCAGACAGAAGAGTTATGTGGACCGGAAGGTCCAGGATATTGCATTCATGGTGGGAGAGTCGGTCTTGCTCCGGTCACCTATGAAGGGCGTTATGAGGTTCGGAAAGAAGGGCAAGATGAGCCCAAGGTTCATTGGTCCTTTTGAGGTGTTGGGGCGAGTTGGGAGGTATCTTATGAGCTTGCTTTACCTCCCATTTTAGTAGGTGTGCACCCAGTATTCCATGTTTCTATGCTCCAGAAGTATCACAGTGATCCATCTCACGTGTTGGATTTGAGCTTACTCCAGTTGGACCAGGATCTATCTTATGTTGAGGAGCCAGTGGCTATTTTGGACAGGCAGGTATGGAAGCTGAGGTTGAAGAACATTACTTCTGTGAAGGTTCAATAGAGGGGTCAGCCGGTCGAGGAAGCGTCCTGGGAGATCGAGCATGATATGCGCAGTAGTTATCCTCATCTTTTCATCATTTCATGTATGTCTCTATACTCGTTCAAGGATGAACGTCTGTTTAAGAGGGGGAGGATGTGATGACCCGACCAGTCGTCTTCAGAGTTGTAGCCCCGTTTCCCCATTTTTTGCTTCTATTGTGTTCCTCAGCTGTTATATGTCTTATCGGGTTGGTTGGTTCAGGTCCGGAGTGATATCAGAGTGAATTGAGACACTTAGTCTCTTAATTAGAAGCTTAAGTTAGAAAAGTCTAAACTTATGTGTAAACGACCTCAGATTTGAATTTTGATGGTTCCGTTAGGTGATTTTGGACTTAGGAGTGCGTCCGGAATGTGATTTGGAGGTCCGTAGTAGAATTAGGCTTGAATTGGCGAAAGTTAGAATTTTGGCGAATTTGACCAGCAGTAGAAATTTTGATATTGGGGTCGGATTTGATTTCCGGGAAGTGGAGTAGGTTCGTGGTGTAGTTTATAACTTGTGTGCAAAATTTAAGGTCAACCAGACGTGATTTGATAGATTTCGTCGTCGTTTGTGAAATTTGGAAGTTTAGAATTTCTTTAGGCTTGAATCCGAGTGTAATCCGTGTTTTAATGATGTTTTGGGTGATTCGAGGATTCAATTAAGTTCGTATTGGGTTATATGACTTGTTGGTATGTTTGGATGAGTTCCCAGGGGCCTCGGGTTGATTCCGGGTGGTTAACAAACCAAGTTTTGGAGTTAGAAGGTTGCTGAGTTTTTTGGTGTTCTGGTGTTTCGCACCTGCGGTGGGAAGCCCGCAAGTGCAGACCCGCAGAAGCGAAGAGGAGGCCGCAGATGCGGGCAAGGCCAGGCTGGAAAGGAGGCGCAGGGGCGAGAAAGGGAGCGCATCTGCGAGCCCGCAGATGGGGAATGCCCACATATGCGAAAATGGAAGACGTGGTCATTTTCGTAGAAGTGGATGAAGGGATGCAGAAGCGACTCCGCAGGTGCGAGCCCAATGGTTTAAGTGAATTCCGCAGGTGCGGATATTTTGGCGCAGGAGCGGCTCCGCAGGTGTGGAAATTAGGCCACATGAGCGAAAGGCCTGGGTAGAACATATAAATACGGGACTTCAAGATTTTTCACCATTTTCACATTTTATATTCAGATTTTGGAGGATTTTGAGGCGGATTTTGAAGTGATTACTGAGGTAAGCTCCTTCTGTCAAATTATCTTCGATATTGATGTTTCCCCACTGATTTTGCACCTAATTAGTGAGATTTTGAAGTAAAATTTGGGGGTTTTAGGGCTTGAGAATTGGAGAGCGAATTTTGGTGATTTGGATGACCAAATGTTGTCATATTTGATAAATTTAGTATGGTTAGACTCGTGAGTGGATGGTCTTTTGGGTTTTGTGACTTTTGTCGAATTTAGAGATGTGGGCCCGGGGGTTCGGTTGAGCCTATTTCAGATTTTAGTTTAGAATTTCATGTTTTTCTTATGGAATTGATTCCTTTAGCCTATATTAATTACCTCATACTGCTTGTGGCTAGATTCGGGGCATTTGGAGACTGATTCAATGGGCAAAGGCATTTCAGAGTAGGATTTTGTGCAGTTTGAGGTAAGTAACCGTCTTAAATCTAGTTTTGAGGGTATGAAACCCCGAGGATTTAGTATGATATGATTATTTGAAGCGATTCACATGCTAGGTGAGGGGCGTGTGGGCGAGCACCATGGGGAATTGTGACTTGGTCTGTCCCGTGAGACTGTAAAGTCGAATAACTTATTGTTTCTTACATGTTTTTCTTTGTCTTCTAGAAATTTGATTGCCATTCATGTTAGAAACCACGCTTCCATATGATATCACTATTGGGACCCGCAACAATTGTATGCTTGTTGAATTTACTGCTAATTGATGTCTTGTACTCAATCGTAGTCTTACTTGTGTGTCATACCTCTGTTCCCTCTTGTTTCTTGTTTGTACTTGTTATTATATCTGTTTGGGCTGAATTGTATGATTTCAGTGAGCCCTAGAGGCTGGAAAGGTTAGTGACTGAGATAGGGCCTGAGTGCCGAGCTGTGAGCTATGTGAGGTATATGGATGGGGTAGCACGCCGTAACAAGCCTAGGGATGAATGTATATGGATCGGGTTGCACGCTGCAACGAGCCTTATGGATACTTATATGATTGGATCGGTCCGTACGCCATTAGGCTGAAGGAGCCCCTCCGGGGTCTGTACACTCCCAGTCAGCGCAGGTACCTATTGAGTGTGTGTATTGAGGGCTGAGAGCCGAGTATTGAGCTATTGAGAGCTTGAGTGACTCTTACCCTAAGATGTTGCATTTATCTTCCTTTGTTGCTGCACTTAGCTGATTTATGTTACTTTTTTGAAATTCTAGAAAATATTATATCTGGTTTACCTGAGCTTAGTAAGTATGCAGCTGACTTGACTTATATTGCCGGAATTTACCCATGTCTACTTCCATTGTTGAAATTACTAAAAAAAAATTATATTTGCTCATCACTGCTTCTCAGTTCCTTATTTATTTATGTCACTTACTGAGTTGATTGTACTCACGCTACACCTTACACTTCATGTCCGTATCCAAGTGTATTCGGTTACAGAGGACATTGATCTCGTGCGTGATCGAGTGTCGAAGATTTACGAGGTAGCTGTCGGCGTTCGCAGTCCTTGTCTCTCCTTCTTTGCTAACTTTCTTTTTTGTATTGACATTTAGACACAGGCTCTTGTTTAAACTGCTTCTTAGACTTGTTATTTAGATGCTCGTGACTTGGTGACACCCGGCCTTTGGGGCTATCATTCCGCATTGTATTTTGAGTTAACTCATGTTTTTATGAAAACACTGTTATGAAAAAGCTTTTGGTTTTTTTTTTGTGTGAAATAAGTGAAGTATTTTGAAAATTGGCTTGCCTAGTACCATCGATAGGCGCCATCACGACAGGTTAGAATTTTGGGTTGTGACAAATAAACTGCAATTAATTATACTAGGAATTTATTCATCCAAAATTTTGAATTAATGCTATAATTGGTTGCCTTTTGTTGTTTCTGTGGTCCATGCTATACCTAGTAAAAACCTGGACAGACTTGGGTAAAATGTGACTTGGGAGGAAAGTCATCCTTTGGAGTTAGAGTAGGATTTTACTTGCACAAGCAGAATCCTACTCGTTTTTAGACCCCCTTTTGGCTGAATTTCGTGTATACTTAAGGAGGACGTTTTTCACTCAATAACTTACTTTTAGAGTTGTATTATATTTGCCTACTCAACAATTTCGTTAGAGGTCTTACTAGAAATATAGTAGAAGACTGCTGCCCTGGATTCTTGCTCTGTGGAGGACTTGTGCAACGTATTTAAGAGGTTAGTGCTTCTAATCTCGTAATTATATCATTGTCTATTTTACATGTTTACAACAACAACAACAACCCAATAAAATCCCACAAGTAGGGTCTGGGGAGGGTAGAATGTACGCAGACCTTATCCCTACTCTGGAGTTGTTTCCGGGAGACCCTCGGCTCAGAGACAATAGATCTTTTGGAGTAAGCTGCAATAACCAAGAAACCCTATTTTACATGTTTATGATGCCTAATTATATGCTTGCTTCCGCTGCGCATCTTCTACCATAACAACATTTGACAAAAAGTTCTAAACAAAAAAGTACGGAAAATTAATCTTTGAAATGGCTTTGCCCGAAAATCGAGTCCTTCAGCTCATACCTCTTGGACTTCCCAAATTCCAAGATTCCAAATTTAAGATTTGTAGAAAATAGTCAATTTCATGGAGATAATTGCTACGTTTGGCTTTGCATTATAGATATTGTTGTATTTTATTATTAGAATCGAACTAATCAGGTGTCATCAGGAATATGATACCAACTTGTCACGACCCAAAGTCGTGATGGCTCCTAACTTGACCCGCTAGGTAAGCCAATTAAAAGACAATACAAGCCAAATGAAATTATAGGGAAAAAATGAAGAATTATCTAAGCTTTTAAAAATTTCCCAAGAACTGGT
Source organism: Nicotiana paniculata (assembly GCA_005239505.1). Classification (NCBI taxonomy): domain Eukaryota; kingdom Viridiplantae; phylum Streptophyta; class Magnoliopsida; order Solanales; family Solanaceae; genus Nicotiana; species Nicotiana paniculata. The sequence continues at coordinate 7,078 of ML319999.1, forward strand.
AGTACAAATCATGAGCTGCTAAGACTTAGAATTTATAAGCTGATACAAATAATTACACGATCTGTTGAAAAATACATAAACAGATTAATAAAATCTAAAGCTACCAAGGATGAGTGGCAACTAAATCTGGAATGCACGAGCATCTTCAAGGTCAGCTCCCGACATCATCAACAGCTCCGCTCCAAAAGTCTGCATACAAGGTGCAGAAGTGTAGTATGAGTACAACCAACCCCATGTACTCAGTAAGTATTTTGTCTAACCTCGTCGAAGTAGTGATGAGGCTTTTTCCTAAAACCCATGAGCATTACCATGAAACACCTGTGGAGACCCACCACATCATAAGTACCCAAAGAACCGATCATACCGTTACGGTGTTGATCCAATTTACTATCAGACTTCCCTGTTTCCTCTGAGTTCCTTCCAAATTACCCTCAAGCTGATACCTCTCCTTGCGAGAACACCATGGTCCTTACCCCAAATCTCGCCATAAGAGATTCTAGCATAAAAATCACACCGCCTCAAGTCCCATAAGTTGTTGCATTCCCTCTTAGCACCCCAAAGCACCACAACCGAGGCACCCACTCTGGAGAGACCTTCTGCGAATCTAAAGCCATTCCCGCCACCACTTAGTCTTCCTGTTAATGAAATGCATAATTTGCAATGACATAGAAATACCGCGAGCCTCGACACCATCCAACGTAAATCTTAAACTCTGGCCACAACTACTATGCCACCACTTAATCTTCCTGAGTCTGAACTCCTCACTAAGCCATGAGAATCAAATCTGTCCCGCTACTAAACAATATGAAAAACCTTCCAACACACTTATAACTCGAAACTACATGTCACATGAATACAGAAATCAAGCACCCATCAATCTTTTTTACACCTCAAGAAACTCCTCTCTTCCCATTCAAGTCATCTGAACATAACCCGCAGTCACACCCTACTCATCAGTTAGTTATCCAACTACTCGCCGACCACAAATTCCACTCATAGGGACATTACCTGACATTTAAGACCAAAAGCACGTGTTCAAACAACCAAAATCCTCGTGCTCAAGCTACATACCAAACTCGGCCTCAAGTCTTCTAGATTGACCCGTCACCAGCACACAGAAATCATATCTCGCACCTCATCCATAGGATCACAAGCCGTTGATGCACAGCCGATACCGAGCGCTTGCATGCACATATAAATGCACGGAAGAAATTCAAAGAGTTACGCTTCAAGCTGAATCAATGTCGCGCGATAAGGAAAGAAGTATGGGAAGTTTATCCTAATCCTCTCGAAGATAGGTATGGACGTCATCATACCGATCTGCAAGACTATACTAGACACTTGCGCATGACTCGTATAACCTATGAACCTAGAGCTCTGATACCAACTTGTCACGACCCAAAACCACTAGTCGTGGCGGCACCTAACTCGAACCGCTAGGTAATCCAATTAACAGACAATACAAGCCAAATGAAATTATAGGAAAATAATGAAGAATTATCTGAGCTTTGACAAATTTCCAAGAACTGGTAGTTCAAATCATGAGCTTCTAAGACTTAGAATTTACAAGCTGATACAAATAATTACACGATCTGTTGAAAACTACATAAACAGATTAATAAAATTTAAAGCTACCAAGGATGAGTGGCAGCTAAATCCGGAATACACGAATATCTTCAGGGTCAACTCCCGACATCACCAGAAGCTCCGCTCCAAAAGTCTGCATACAAGGTGCAGAAGTGCAGTATGAGTATAACCGACCCCATGTACTTAGTAAGTATTTTGTCTAACCTCGTAGAAGTAGTGACGAGGATTTTTAGTAAAAAGATGCTTACTAATAAAATTCTCTACTAAAATCTAGCAATAGAACTATACTACCGTATAACAGAATAAAGTACACAAAACGAATGTACAAAACAATAACAAAGTAATAGAATAAATCACAATTCAACAGGTTCCAATATCTCACCCAATCCCTTCCTTAGAGCGATGACCAATAAACCACAATAATCACCTCAAAACTTTCGTAGTGTGAGAAAGATACTCAAGACATCAAATCCAACGGCACAGAAACACCCTTCGTGCATTTATCTCATCCTCACCAATTATGCGTAGAACAATACTAACCGATTAGCAAAAATGCTGATAACAGAATTGACAAAGTAGAAAATACGCAAGTAGCAATAATGAATGAGAATGTACATAAGAACATCAGTAACAAACTAGACAGAAAGCATAGAGGTAACGACAACGATTAGGAAAAGGAATGTAACTTCAACTAACTAGCATGGTGAAGGCATGAAGATAGATATGACAAATAAGGAAGAGGACACATGATATTTATAACTTAACAAGTAGAGACATGAATGGATAAATGGAAGAAGACCTATACTTAAGTGCAACAAACTTGATATGACATGGATGCAACAATAACAGCAGGAAGTAGGCATGGTGTTTGCAAGTTAATCAAGTAGAAGGAATGGGTAACACGACAACAATCGAGTTAGAGGATAAAGACAGAATAGTGACGACAAATGACATAAGAACCATAAATACAACAATAACAACTCAAGGTAAAGACAAGAAGATATCTGCAAGAAAAGGATATCACAACATAATGCATGTCCATCGTCCTCACTTGCACGGAAACACCCTTCGTTCCATGAACTCGCAATAACATGAAAACATAATTGCCGCGCCCCCTTTTCTTGCAAAATCAGGTTTCGACATGTGACAACTCTTTTAAATGGGTATTTAAAGAGAAGAATCGCCACCTTATTATTTTTAAGGTGCGTAAGGGGACCTATTTGCGGATAACTCTGTTTGACTAATCAAAATCACCAAAGATTGGGTAAGGGATCAAATTACCTCAAAGATAAGGTGTTAGGCACTCTTCGAGGTCCACAACTGTGGGTCCCGGCCGAACTTTAAACTATGTGGATTATAATTAGGCAAGACGATCAAATAAATGCAAAAGAAAAAGGGAGTGGGAGGGGGTCCTAAGTTTTTTAGCCCAAAGGATCACCCTGTGCAACATAAATAATACTTTGCAACTTCCTTGAGATAGGGAGTTTCTCATATTATTCATCGGGCACATACTATCATCTCCTGCTACCCTATTACTATGTTAAAGTTGTTTACCTAAAGGCACTCTAATTCAATTATAAATCGTACCCTATGCGTGCACTACCTGTTCCATGCCTATGGTCCAGGAGGCATTGGACCTCTATTTGGGTGGTTCTAGACTTTACTTAGGCTTCTCAAAATGATAAAAGTAAGCAGCATTCAAAACAAATAGGACTGCACTTAAGGATAGTTAAAGGCTCAAGTTAGCCTCCGTAATTAGACAACAAATGCACGCAACATATTTCTGCATTAGGCATTAGACAATTTCAGAACTAAGGCAAATTGAATTCATTAAGCTCTATAGACATGGTTTCTATATGATCTGATTTCAAACGTTCGGGCAGTTTCAGATGCAAGGTGCCACTTTAATCCTATAGACATGATCTCTAAGTGATCTACACAATAAGAGGGAGTGAAAGCCATTGGAAATTCTTAGAATTACTCGTGTTTGATCCTATTGGCATGCTTTCTAAGAGAGTGGCACTATTTTATAGCTAGTGTTCTAATAGTTGGCAGTTGAAAACAGATTTTATTACACTTCGTACCTATAGACATGTTTTCTAGGCGAGCAATAGATATAATAGTAGTTGGTGAATCAATTAAGAGGCTATGGACATTATATCTAGACGAGGACCAGTAGAACAGAAGCTAGTATGACCCTATAGGCATGATATCTAATGAACATGCTGCAGTTATGCAAATTAAAGGGGGCAGTTATTGGCATTTGTTTCCTATAGGCATGCTATCTAGTGACACATAGCAGTAGACATGGGAATAAATAGATCACTTAAGCTCATGATAAACAAGTTGTGTGAGTGTGTGATTTCCCTAATGGCATGATTTCTACTAGTGTACGTGAAAATTTGAATAGCACATATGACAGGTTGGATAAAATAACAAGTAATCATACGAACCTTATAGGCATATTTTCTACCCTTTCATGCAAACATTGGAATATACCCATTTCCCCAATTTCACTAGCACCCCAATCATTTATTACAAGATTATTATGGACTAGATAAGAAATATAAGTATAAATATTACACAAGAAACTATAGTAGGCATACAACAGGCCCAAAAGAGATCCTAGTATTACCTGGGCCTTCACAAACCCCTTCTTCACGAATAGCATGCCCAGATCCAAACAGGGGACAATGCCCATCAGCACAACCCAAAAGTCATAGAGGTACTCAAGCTAACTCAGACAATCACAAATTGACCATATGACCCAAATATTGAATTACAGAATTCACTTATACAACCTAGTTTGTTGATTATAGAAATAATGTGAGGAAGAAAAAAACTAAATGCCAGAGACAGCTCAAATTCCACCAGCAAAGAGAGTGATCAAAGAACCCCAAATCCTAGTGTGTCAAAGTTCACAAGGGTCTCAAATGGACCCCGAGTAGTGCTCACACTAGGTAGGTCAATAGAGAGAGTTTTGGTGGCCTTGGCTTTTAGCCGGCCAAGAGTGAAAGATTCAGAAAGGTGTAGGTAACAAATAAGAGAACGGTGATCAAGTGATGGAATTTGAACAAGTACACTTGTATTTTAGAAACAGACATGGTAGTGGTGATTAAACAAAGAACATGCAAGCAAAAAGAATTAACAAAACTCAAAGGACAGGTTGATCTCACAAGTTCAAACACTTAGCATATTGGGCAGAGAACATTTTATAGGAATAATGTCTTATGGGATTACAAGATTATCATACAAAGGTACACTATTCCAATAGAGCACTAACTTAAGGGGTTTAAAGCCTAAGGGTCCAAATTATGTTGAACACCAGAAAGTAGACAAGCCAACTTATATTAATAAGGTAAAATAGTGTCGAACACTATAAGGAAACACAAGTTAAGATAGCTACTCTAAAGGTCCCAACTAATCACTAGGGAATACAGAATTAAGCAAACCAAATACATAATGAGTGACATAAATAGTTATGGGAACATGTCATAGCTAGAGTGAAGGTCTTAACATAGATTAAGACACATTATAGATACGAGTCAATCACTATAGGAACCCAGGACAAAGCAGGGAAAACAAACTCATGCGAAATAGCCAATGTAAACATTCAAAGTGCCAACACATTAGGCTAAACGAACTTAAGAGAGTCTAAATTGTTCAAGTTAAGCATAAACATATCTCAGAGCTGGCAGTTTAGGTATAATCAAATGCTAAAGAGGTTCAGATCACAAAAAAAATTCGATGCCAACAAGGTTGCACATAGAGATGGTCTAGAAACACATTAGGTTATGAAATTTTAGAGGTATGAATATGCAAATCAGGAACACTGGAAAATGAATATTGCAAAAGCTAAGGAACTCACCAGTTATCGATTGACAAATATACAAACAAGAAAGAACAAAATCCACAATGCTCTGAATGTCGACAAAGAGCAATAGAACCTAGGATATTAATGCGTCAGAGTTCCCAAGGGCTTCAAATGAACCCCGGGCAGTGTTCGCACTAAGAATAATTGAAAATCAAATTCCGGTGGCCTTGGCTTTCGGCCGGCCAAGAGCCAAAGTATAGAAAAATAGAATGAGAGAACAATATAGTGACAAGCCTTAGTTTTTTAGTGAATCTCGTCAATGAAAAGTCTGTCCATAAAGGGAATAGGGGAGGGATTTATATAATGTTGAAATTGAATGAACAAACAAGGAAAATAACCGATTAAACATAAATAAGGAAAGAAATCAAGTTAACATGGACAAAAAAAGGTAAAATCTCGCATGCAAGTCAGTAGAGTAACATGAAAGGAAAAATATCAAACTCCAAACCCTAGTTAGGGTTTTAAACTCAAAATCAGCCAACTGGTATGAAGAATCCAGTTTTTCTTTGTGTATATGGACGAGATATTGTCCAAATTTCCAAGATTTAGTTGATTCTCGTCCGAGATAGAGGTGGTATTTGCCAAAATTGGGAAAATACCTTAGTAATACCATAACCATGTGATCAGTACCACAGGGATTCAAATATGGTAAGCAAATAATGGTAAAATCCCATTATCAGTAGGATTAGGAGAGGGAATTAAGGGGAGGCGACTAGGGTTATTTAGAAGAGAGAAGGGGAGGTTGAGAGCGTTTAGGGGAAGCGAGTTAAGGGGAATGGGTTAGGATTTCAGGGGTTTGGGTAATAAAATAAGGGGGAAGGCTGTGGGCCGTTGATCATAAGAGGAGAAGCGGGGCGGGTCATGGAACGGGTCCCGACCGGGTTATTTTAAAGAGGGTCGTTTGGTTTGGGCTTCTGAAGCTTAATGGATATGGGGTTGCTTGTTTGGGTCTTGATTTGGTCCAAAATTAGCCTTGTATTGGGCTATAAATTAAATACACAAAAGTTGTTTTAAAAAAATAATTTATAAAAATAATTAATAGATAATAAAATATTAATTATGCAATAAAATAATATAAAAAATAATATCTTAACATCATAAAAATATAAAAATGCTATTTGGCACAAATAATGTGAAAAAATGTGCTTATGCATTGCACATAGGCATTATTGCAAATTTGTGTAAATAGCATAATAACGCAAATATAATTGTAAAACATGAGGTAAAAAATATTATGAAACCTATATGTGGATACAAATAATAAGCTTAGATGATTAAGTGATCACAAAATAATTCGAAAGGGTAATTAATAGATATTTGAACAATTTAAATGCAAGAAAATCAATTTTAAAGTTTTAAAATTATGAAAAATTATAGAAAATGCTTACATAAATCTTGTAAATTAAATAATGGATGAAAAATGACAGTTTCAAAGTCTATATATTATTTGAAGAATGTGAGGTCAAAATTGGGTATCAACAATTTCCCCTCTTTACTTGGGAATGATGAAAGAGTTGTCGGGTAAAGAAAATGATGACCAATTTTGACCGAATTGAGTGGGAATGATATGATTTGAAAAATGGGCCGAACCTTGGTTCCTGAGTTGCCTACATATCCTGGTGTTACGGGAATCAGGTCATGTGTAGTTCTGGATCCAACGTTGAACGAAATCGATGGAGTTATTATGAGAGCGGTCGCATGTTTAGAAAATGATCTTTTTGGGTAGGATAGTATCGTAAGAGGAGTCATGAATGTTAATTTAAGACGTTATGGATGTGTCACAAGGCAGAATCTAAATGGTCACAGAGTAAGAGGTAGGCAGTACTGGTAGTTGGTTACGTTTGAAACAATTGAAGGATGTGAATGTTATGAACGGAAATCGGAGCGAAGATTACTTCCGTTTGTAGAACGCTTACCTCCTGGATTACCTGCAGAACTTAAAACACGGTGTGTGTGAATATATATACTGGTTATTGCAAAAATTTAATCGTGATGCTAATTCCCTTTGGACCATGTAGGCTGTCTTTGGACGGTGAGGATGATATCCTTAGACCATGATGTCTTGGGCCATGAAGCGTATGATAAGGGATTCACAGGCCATAAAATGGTGTCCTCGGGCAATGAGGCCGGTGCCTCTGGACTATGACGCCTTTGAATAATGATGTGCAGTTTTAAGAGATCCTCAGGCCATGGAATGGTGTCTCCCGGCTATGAGGATGATGCCTTCGGACTATGACACCTTTGGACAAAATGATGATGTTTCAGCCCATGACATGCAAAGATATGATGCTTGGTCCTATGCGAGGACGAGATGAGACAAGGCTTAGTCTTGTGTGACATGAGGGCGGCACTTAGCCCTAGGTGACCAAAGAGATAGTGTTAGGTCTTTGGTAGCATAGTGGAGATAGTATTTAGTCTCACGCAAGAAAAGGAAATGATTAGCCTTATGCAATTGGCGAGGCAGCCTCATGTAAGAAGAGGAGACAATGCTTAGTCTCATGCAAGGAAAGGCAATGCTTAGACTTATGCAAGAAGAGGAGACAATGCTTAGTCTCATGCAGGGAAAGACAATGATTAGCCTTATGCAATTAGGGAGGTAGTGCTTAGACTCATGCAATAAGAGGAGACAATGCTTAGTCTCATTCAAGGAAAGGCAATGTTTAGCCTTATGCAATTAGGGAGATAGTGCTTAGCCTCATGCAAGATGAGACAATGCTTAGTCTCATGCAAGGAAAGGTAATGCTTAGTCTTATGCAATTAGGGAGGCAATGCTTAGCCTTATGCAAGAAAAGCGATGAGAGAGAGTGAATTATTTCTTAGCTGGATGTGTTTGCGTTTTGTAACTTGTGTCACGACCCAAATTTCCCTCCGTTGGGTATCATGATGGCACCTAGTCTTAGGGACCAGGTAAGCCTAACATTTCCACTGAACAACAACAATAATAAAGAAATTTTAAAAATTTCGAAATAGAATTCTTGACAGAGTTTACAATTTCCCGAAACCCGGTAAATACAAGTCATAAGCTCTACGAAATCTTTCTATAAGTAAGTACAGTTGAATAGAAATAAAACAGGAAGGTGACTCCAAAGCCTGCGAACGCAGCAGCAGGTTACCTTGAGTCTCCTCAGCAATGATCTGCGCAGATACCAACAACAATAACCTGAAGCTGCACACAAAAATGTGCAGAAGTGTAGTATGAGCACACCATAGCGGTGCCCAGTAAGTATCAAGACTAACCTCGGTGAAGTAGTGGTGAGGACTAGTCAATACACCACCGGTTTAATAAGTAAAAAGGCATAAATGTATAAAAGACCAAAACATAATATCTATCTAAAGATTTTTCAATATAATTAACAATACGATCGAATAATACGGAAGGAAATTCGATAATTACGATCAACGGACAGCATAATAGAAATACGCAAGGAGGATGGAAAGAATGCAATCCAAATGGCAAGAATCACAACCCAATAAAAACACTAGCAACTCAGCACTGCATCAATTTATCTACGTCGGGCCTTAACCAATAAACTCAATAAAAATGGTCAACTTTCAAGTGAAAACCTTTAAATCGTGAGTTTATTTTGAAAGCTTTAAAGATATAATCATTTCGGAATAGAGAAATTTCTTCTTTGAAACATACTTTCTCTGAATGTATATTTATATATATTTATAAAGAGAAATCTAACAACATAGTCTCTTCAAAATACGTGGTGTTCAAATATACTTTCCCAAATACTGCCCTTTCAAATATCATCAAATACGTGATGTTCAAAATATATTTTCCCAATTACTGCTCTTTCAAATATCATCAAAATACGTGATGTTCCAAATATATTTTTCCAAGTACTGCTCTTTCAAATATAATCAAATATGTGATGTTCAAAATATATTTTCCCAAGTACTGCTCTTTCAAATATCATCAAAATACGTGATGTTCAAAATATATTTTCCAAAGTACTCCTCTTTCAAATATCATCATTTTACAAGACAAATGCTTTTCAAATATACTTTCGAAAAAGAAGTCCTTTAGACATAACTTTTCCTGGAGATAATTTGCTTTTCAGCTATACTTTTCAACATATATATTTATATCTTTCGATCCAAATCTCCTAAATCATAAAACTACAAGAACTCAGTCCGCCACTCAGAATTTCTCATGCAATGCAGTACAGGGGAAAGCTCCCGGATCTCTGTTCGTAATCCCAATTTAAATATGCGATGCAGTACAGGGGGAAAGCTCCTGGATCTCTGTCTGTAGTCCCAATTTAAATATGTGATGCAGTACAGGGGGAAAGCTCCCGGATCTCTGTCTGTAGTCCCAATTTAAATATGTGATGCAGTACAGGGGGAAAGCTCCGGATCTCTGTCCGTAGTCCCAATTTAAATATGCAGTGCAGTACAGGGGAAAGCTCACGGATCTCTGTCCGTAGTCCCAATTTAAATATGCAATGCAACCACTGAGGAAAACAACCAGAATGCGACAGAAACAACATATATTGCCACAACCGGCACAAAGGCAAACAAGGCCGAATACAAAGTCCGATGAGCAAATCAATACAAAGACTTAATCACAAAAGTGGTAACAACTCGCTCGTAAGAAGTAGCCACCGATAGGAATGCCAAGCACAAAGAGAGAACAACATAACGAGGGGAAGACAAGACAAATATAACAACGATTCTATACATTCAAGTTTGCAACCAAGAAACCGAGTTATCCCGGCAAGGGAATCAACTATAACCAATCTCACTTAGACCATTAGCTTCACTGAATAAACTCAGTTTGAACAATGCTCAGTAAATAGGCAGCATCAAAGAATACCATCAAAATGGACGATCATCAATTAAACCTAAGTAGTACTTAAGAGGAAAATCATTTAAATCACAACGTACGACTCACGGGCATGCTTGACCAACGTATAGATATTCCAATTTCTTGTTAGACATTTATAGAGCGATATTATACTAGTTCTAGTTACATAGGCAGCCTATGAAGGAAGACATAGCATAACGGTAGGAAAAACAAAGTCTTCATTTAAGTCAATTAAGATCATATAAGAAACAAGGAGTGCTAGACAAGTACTTCTAAATTGAACAGGAAGAGATGAGACTAGAAATCAGGAATTCAGATATAACAAGTTCAATTCATATACTGGGAATATAAGGACCCAAAATCCCTAAAAGAGCAATCTATTTGCAAATAAGTTCCAGTACGCACTCGTCACCTCGCGTACGCAGACTACAATCAACATAGAAGACTCAATCCTAAGGGGTAGTTCCCCCACACAAGGTTAGGCAAGATACTTACCTCAAAGGCGTCAATCCGGTACTCATAAATAGACTTCTCGGGCGGGAAGGCCTCTGGACGGCTCAAAATCAACTAAAACAACTTCAAAATACGTATAAAACGTATAAGGAACAATTCCGAATAATAAAGTTTCAATCTTTGCAAAATTATAAAAATCGACCCAAAAGTCGACCCCCAAGACCGCACCTCGGAACCCGACAAATTTTACGAATTTCGATTACCCATTCCGATACGAGTTCACCCATACTAAATTTATCCAATTCCGATAACATTTGGTCATTCAAATCATGAATTTTCATTTTTGAAGTTTTCTTTCAAAATCCACAATCCCCTCAACCCAAAACACAATTTAAATGATAAAAGCAAGAACAAATTCATGAAATATATTTAATTCTATTGGAAGAACACTTACCCATTCGATTTGTGTGAAGATCCCTCAAGGAATCGCCCAAAACCGAGTTCTAGAAGTCAAAATATGTTTAAAATGGTGAAACCCCCGATTTTGGAAACTTATAATCTACTCAGGCTTTTAAAGCATCGCGATCGTGTGGATTGAGGCGCTCTCACGTAGAAGGAAAATAAAGCTGGCTTAAAATGCTCTACGCGATCGCGGAACAGCTTATGCGATCGCGTAAAGGAGTAAGTTGGCTTCTGCGATCGCGGACCAACTATTGCGATCGCAGTGAAGGAAATTACTGGGCGAGTTAGACACACTATGCGATCACGGATCCTTCTATGCGATCGCATAGAAGGAAACCAGATGACAGTTTTCAACAGTTCAAAATAGGGAAAATGGACCTGGAACCTATCCGAAACACACCCGAGGCCCCCCGGGACCCAGTCCAAATGCACAAACAAGTCTTATAACTTAATACGGACTCGCTTAAGGTTCCAAATCACATAAAATAACACTAAAATGACGAATCAAACCAAAAATCAATGAAATTTCTCAAAACTTCTTTAAACATCAATTTTTGCATTTAAGGTCTAAATCACGTCAAACTAAGTCTGTTTCTTACCAAATTTCACAGATAGCACATATAAGACATATCGAACCTGTACCGTGCTCCGGAACCACGATACGAGCCCGATATCACAGGTTTCACCTCAAATTTCATTTTCAAAAACCTTTATATTTTTCAGAAAACAATTTTCTTTAAAAATTCATTTCTCGAACTTGGGACCTCGGAATTTGATTACGGGCATACGCCCAAGTCCCATATTTTCCTACGAACCCTCCGGAACCATCAAATTATGGGTCCGGGTCCGGGTCTGTTTACCAAAAACATTGACCGAAGTCAACTTTATTCAAATTTCTAATACAAAATTATCATTTTTATCAGTTTTTATTTTCACATAAAGGCTTCCCGGCTACACGCTCGGGCTATGCACGTAAATCAAGGTAAGATATAAGGAGGTTTTCACGACCTCGGAACATAGAATTAGCTATAAAAATACGGGATGACCTTTTGGGTCATCACATCTTGTCGTCATGAAGGTAGTGATTTGATGTGCGTGTGTATTCCCGAATGTTTATGTTGTGTTTATTGAGCCTGCATTCAAAGAATTGTGAGTTGTAGGTGGAAGGTTGGTTCGTGCTTCTGACTCCTTGCTTCGCCTTCTTGCCTTGAGGTCCTTCTTGAGTTACCTTGAATAACCTTTGGCTGTCACAGAAATAAAGTTTTCGAAAAAATATATATGCATTTGACAAACTAGTTGCAAAAAATGTAGTTGTTTGAAATGTATTGTAGTATGTAGGATCAAATAATTTAGATGAACCAGCATTTTAGAGATATTGCAACCTCCTTGCCTTAGAATTTTGAGGGTCTCCCTCAAAATTCTGCCCCAGTTTAAATGCAATACTTTTGGTTGTTCCACATATGACGAAGTTGGCTGAACTTGGAATCCTGTCCCAGTTTCTAATCATGGGAAAATGAAGATTTTATTAAGATGTGACCGAACCCACAGGGCTGCCTATGTATCCCCTCTTAAACGAGAATCAGGTCAAGCGTAATTCAGTTACATCAAGTGAAGAAATGTAAACAATCCTAAAAATAGTATCTATTGATTGCGTCTGAGTTGATAGGTTTTGGCCAAATCTCTCCGTCCATTTCTGCAATTATGAGTGCTCCTCCTGTTAATACTCGATAAACCATATAAGGACCTTGCCAGTTGGGTGAGAACTTCCCCTTGGCTCATCCTGATATGGGAAGATCCGCTTTAGCACCAACTGTCCCGGTGCAAATTGCCTTGGTCTGACCCTTTTGTTGAAAGCTTCTGGTAGAGTTGACTGTGACATACTGCATTCATTCTCTTTCCATCAATGAGAGCCAGTTGTTCATAGCAGCTTTGTACCCATTCTACGTCGCTGAGTTCGGCTTCTTGTATGACTCTTAGAGAAGGGATTTCTACTTCGGCAGGAATAACTGCCTCCGTACCATACACCAGTTGGTAGGGAGTTGCCCTAGTTGATGTGCGAACCATGGTACGATAACTTCTCGTGCCATTGCTTGTAATTGTCTACCATTTTCCTTAGTATCTTCTTGATGTTCTTGTTGGCGGCCTCTACACTCCATTCATTGATGGCCTGTATGCTATGGAATTCTTATTCTTGATCTTGAAAGTTTCACACATGGCCTTTATTAGATCACTATTGAGATTGGCGGCATTGCCGGTGATGATTGCCTCTGGCACTCCGAACCGACAAAAAATGCAATCTCAAACAAAATCTGCGACGACCTTCTTGGTTACAACTTTGTAAGATGCAACTTCAACCCACTATGTGAAATAGTCTATGGACACTAGAATGAACCTATGCCTATTTAAAGTAGCAGGTTCGATTGGACCGATGACATCCATGCTCCAAGCGGAGAAAGGCCAAGGTGCACTTGTTGCATTGAGTTCATTGGGTGGCACTCGTATCATATCAGCATGTATCTGGAATTGGTGACACTTCTGAACATATTTGATGTAGTATGTTTCCATAGTTATCCAGAAATACCCTACTCTCAGTATTTTCTTGGCTAAGACGAAACCATTCATGTGCGGTCCGCAAGTTTCGGCATTGATTTCCTCGAGCAATATGGATGTCTCCTTGGCATCGACACACCGTAGTAACCCCAGGTCAGGAGTCCTTCTATACAGGATTCCTCCTCTTTGAAAGAAATGGTTGGCTAACCTTCAGAGTGTGCACTTCTGAATATGGGTTGCGTGCTATGGATACTCTCCTATTCCAAATATTCCTTGATGTTGTGGAACCACGGATTTCCATCACTCTCTTCTTCAACATGAGCACAATAATCTAGTTGCTTATGAATTCCTATTGGAATAGGATCAATGAAGTTCTTGTCGGGGTGTAGTATCATGAAAAATAAAGTGGCCAACACATCTGCAAACTCATTTTGAATCCTTGGAACATGTTTGAAATCTATCTTTGTGAACCTCTTGATCAGCTCTTGTACACAGTGAAAATATGGCAATATCTTAGTGTTCTTCGTAGCCCATTCTCCTAGAACCTGATGCAACAAAAGATCGGAATCCCTAATTACCAGCAACTCTTGAACATTCATGTCAATAGCCAACCAAAGTCCCAAGATGCAGACTTCATATTCTGCCATATTGTTGGTACATAGAAATCTGAGTTTTTTCGATATCGGATAGTGTTGGCCGGTTTCTGATACTAAGACAGCACTGATACCCACTCCGTTGAAGTTTGCAGCTCCATCGAAGAACATTCTCCAACCGTCGTATGCCTCATTGATATCTTCCCTTACAAATGATACCTCCTCATTGGGAAAATACGTTTTCAATGTAAAGACCCGTAAAATTTCAAGTCTAAAAATAATGCCCGAATGGGTTCCCATGTGATTATAACTGTAGAAATTCTTAAAACGGACCCCTATGATGGAGTAAAAAGTACCCCGGGACTTATAAGATAAAATTTTCCAGATTTGCGCAGGTCTACAGTCCACTATGCAATAGCAGATCAGGTATGCGGACCGCATAGTGGTCGCATACTTGGACAGTTTGCTGTCCATTTTGAGGACAACTATGCGGCCTAGAATGCGATCGCATTTCACGAATACGGGCCGCATAGTTGTCATATTATTTCACCTTGATTTTTTAGGAGGGAGTTATGCGACACACTAAGACCTTGCATGCATGTGAATAATCTACCATAATCTAGCAAAGGGAAGTAAGCTAGGGCAATCTTTCACTAAAAAAGGGCTAGTTAATCTAAGGGATCACATAGTGTTTGATAAAATGCCCAAATGAGTTCATGATTTCTAATTCTAAGTCTAAACATGGCATCTTATAAATTAGATTGGAGGCGATAGAAGGTTCGGTGGGTTGAAAATAGATATTAAAGGGGAAATTTCGACTCGAGGTATGTACGACTAACTTTAATCTTCGTAGAGTCACCTTGTTGATGTCCGAACATTCGGTATGAGTTTCTGGAATACGCATATGTGAATAGATTATTCCAATGTTTTGAGGCATAAGATTCTATTCTCTTATTGTCCTAGTCGAATACCATGCGACCATGCTATATGAGATTGTGAAAAGGTGATTTTTGTGCTTATCATATCATGTGCAAATCTCGTTAAATGTTGAATAATTCGGTATGAGAGGATGTGCCGCAAAATGAAAGAAATGATAACGAATTAAATTGTTGAATGTATCTAAGTGCTAAATGCTGTGTAGCAAGTAATGGAAAGGAAATGTGGATTTATCTAATTGAACTATATGTTGATGGTATACCGTATATGACTCACCGTATGGTAAAGATTACTATGGAATTGATTCACATGGTTATTTGGTTGTTACAAATGTATATTCTTGATGATGAAAATCCTTGTGATTGAATTGATTGGTTGATGTTGCTATCAAATATGATTGTAAGGTGGGATCGGGTTGCATGCCGCAACAGAAGTAATAAGGGTGCAATGTGATTGTAAGGTGGGATCGTGTTGCACGCCGTAACAGAATTGTACGGTGGGATCGGGTTGCACGCCGCAACAGAATTGTACGGTGGGATCGGGTTGCACACCGCAACAGAAGAAATTAGGGTGGAATATGATTGTAAGATGGGATTGGGTTGCACGCCGCAACAGGAGGGCAATTGAAATAAGAAACTATGGAACTCTCATTTGTGTTTTCTGTATCTTTGTGCAGTATTTGTTTGGTTTGTTTGACTGTCTCCTATCTGTGTACTGTTTGATTTTACTTAGAGTAAAGCTTGCTCATACATACTAGTACTATTCCATGGTACAAACATCCCTTTTGCCGGGGGAGCTACATCTTTTATATGGATGTAGGTGGTTCCATAGCAGGTGGCTCAGCCGGTCGTTAGTGGTTCCTCCTCTTCATCTCCTCAGCAGTTCTGGTGAGCTCCATTTCCTCTCGGGGCCGTGTGTGGACTATTTCATTCCCTTTTTGCTTATGTCGTAAAAGGTATAACTGGTAACTTGTTACCGGCAAGTCTATGTGAACTCTTAGTACTCTTATAGGCTCTGTAGACATGAGGCGGGTTGTATGTATGTATCTTTTGGGCAACAGTTGTACTCACTCGTGATCGTGGATCGCTTTGGAAATGTTGTATGTAACTTGTATGTTTTTGGAATTAGCGACTGCTAAAATGTTAAATAAGAAATGAACTTAAGTTGTAAATCCATGCTCAATTTTTAATTTGCTACTTCCTATGGAATATTGTATATTATGAACACGGGGTAGTGCGTTGGGTAGGAAGGGAAATCCAGGTCCACTTGACCAAGTTCATCCGGTTAGGTGCCGGTCTCGCCCCTCGATTTTGAGGCGTGACAAACTTGGTATTAGAGCCTCAGGTTTGAAAAGTGTCCTAGGATGTCTCATAGCCGTGTCTAGTAGAGCCCTTCTTATCGGTGTGTTGTCGACCACATCTATAATTAGGGGGCTGCATGGACATTTAGGAAAGTACCCTTTTATTGCTATTCTATATCGTGCGATGTGGTGAAAGGTGAGGTTATCTACCTCTAACTTTTGCATTGTTCCAATTTTCAGTAAATGGCACCCAAGAAGAGAGCTCGACTCGGCCTAGAGGCCAATGCCACCCCAGAAGTGGCCATAAATTCTCCAGCTGATGGTGTGGGTGCGAATGATTCTCCGGCCATAAATCAGCCCGACTCCTCCGCTCCAGGCCAGACTATTCATATTCCTACTCCAGCGGAGGGTGCTGAAATCCCTCCCGCTGATATTCCTGACCCACCTCCAGCTCCAGCTTCCGGTCCCGGTATTTCTGATGGGGATATCAGGGGAGCTATTCAGACTTTGACTCAGCTAGTGGCCTCCCAGGTCCAAAGATCGCATGATGCCCCTGCGTCCTCTAGCGAGCAAGGGGATTCTTCAGGCTTCAGAGTCAACCAGTTTCTGCGGTTAGCCCCTCCAGAGTTCACAGACACCAACCCTGAGGTTGATCTTCAGGAGTTCATTGATGAGATTACAATACCCTCCGAGTTATGAAGGCTACTGAGACAGAGGGGGTTGAGTTGGCTTCCTATCGTCTGAAGGGAGCAGAATATTCGTGGTTTGAAATGTGGGAGGATTCCCGTGGGGAGGGGAGCCCTCCGGCAAGGTGGGATGAGTTTGTAGGTGCTTTCATGGATCATTTCTTGCCTGCCGAGATTATGGTGGCCCTGCTACAGAGTTTGAGACCCTTAGGAAGGGCAACATGAGTGTGTGGGAGTACCATATGGAGTTCGTGCGCTTGTCCAAGTATGATGTTCACATGGTGTCTGCTATGGAGGCTAGAGTTCGTCGGTTTGTTCAGGGCCTTGGTCCCTTGGTTATTAATGAAGCTGCTACAACTGCTCTACATTTAGATATGAACTATGGGAAGATTTTGGGATTTTCCTAGGCTACGGAGGCTCGGAAATTAAAGATAAGAATGGAGAGGGAAAGTAGTAGTAGGGCCCAGTTAGCGGGCAACCCTGGGAGTTCAGTTTGAGGAGGGAGATCAGTCCTTGGGAGAGGGTCATAAGGGCCATCTCATTCCTATGCTCAGTCCTCAGGTAGTGCACTACCATCAGGGTACAGTTATCAGCAGGGAGGTCGCTTTGGACCAGGTTCAGACAGCAGGAGGTTCCGTCAGTCGGGTCGTTCAGGTGGGAGGTTCTAGCAGCAGTGGAGGGCCCTATGCTTGAAGCGTGGGAGGTTTCATTCTGAGCCTTGTTACTTAGATATCCCGGTATGCTATAGGTGTGGAGTGAGAGGCCATGTTCAGCGAGACTATCGTACACCCAGACAGGGCACGGGTAGGGGCACTGCTCAGCCATCCAGTTCTTTAGCCGCTACATCTTCAGCACACCCTCCAGCACCAGCAGGGCGCGGCGCAGCTAGGGTAGAACACGGGGTCAAGGGGGACCCAGTCGGTTCTATGCTTTGAGTGGTCGCCAGAGTGCGAAGGCCTCTCCAGATGTTGTCACAGGTATTCTGACTGTTCAGTCATATGGTTTTCATGCTCTTATTGATCCCGGGTCTTCTTTGTCATATGTTACTCCATTTATTGCTTCAAGTTTTGGGATAGAACCCGAACAGCTTCACAAGTCGTTCTCTGTGTCGACTCCGATTGGTGATTCTATTATGGCCGTGCGAGTCTATAGGAATTGTGTTTTCACGGTGCGTGGTCGGGATACCACAGCTGATCTTATTGAGTTAGAAATGGTAGATTTTGATGTAATTATAGGGATGGATTGGCTCTATTCATGCTTTGCTAAACTCGACTGTCGAACCAGAATTATGAGGCTCGAGTTTCCTAATGAACCAGTTCTAGAGTGGGAGGGGAATAATGTTGTGCCAAGAGGTAGGCTTATTTCCTACCTTAAGGCCTCAAAGATGATCAAAAAAGGGTGCCTCTACCATTTGGTCCGGGTTGCGGACACCACTTCAGAGGTCCCTGCTCCTGAATCTGTGCCTGTTGTGAATGAATTTCTTGAAGTATTTTTGGACGATCTTCCTAGGATTCCACCAGATAGAGAGATCGATTTCGGGATTGATTTATTGCCAGATATGCAGTAATATCTATTCCACCCTACAGGATGGCGCCAGCAGAATTAAGAGAGTTAAAAGAACAACTGAAAGATCTATTAGAAAAGGGTTTCATTCGGCCAAATGTGTCACCTTGGGGCGCACCGGTTCTTTTTGTCATAAAGAAAGACGGATCGCTTTGGATGTGTATTGATTATCGGTAGCTCAACAAGGTTTCCATCATAAACAAATACCCATTGCCTCGGATAGATGATTTGTTCGACCAGTTGAAAAGTGTTAAGTTCTTCTCAAAGATTGATTTGCGGTCCGGGTATCACCAGTTAAAGATCAGGGAGCAGGATATTCCATAGGCTGCCTTCAGGACTCGATATGGGCAGTTTGAATTTCTGGTAATGTCTTTTGGGCTAACAACCACCCCAACAGCTTTTATGGATCTTATGAATCGAGTTTTCAAACCGTTTCTTGAATCCTTTGTGATTGTCTTCATTGACGATATCCTTGTTTATTCGCGAAGTCAGGAAGATCATGATAATCACCTCAGGGCAGTTCTGTAGACTCTTCATCAGCACCAGTTGTATGCAAAGTTTTAAAAATGTGTGTTTTGGCTAGAATCAGTCACCTTTTTGGGCCATGTTGTTTTCAGGGAAGGGATTCCGGTTGATCCCAAAAAGATTGTAGCGGTAAAGGATTGGCCTAGACCAACGACCCCGATAGAGATTCGTAGTTTCTTGGGTTTGACTTGATATTATCGGAGGTTCGTGGAGGAATTCTCTACCCTCGCCTCCCCATTGACTAAACTGACGCAAAAAGCAGTTAAGTTTCAGTGGTCCGATGCTTGCGAAAAGAGTTTTCAAGAATTGAAATCGAGATTGACTTCGGCGCCAGTGTTGACCTTGCCAGAAGGTTCAGAAGGGTTTATGGTGTATTGTGATGCTTCAAGGGTTGGTTTGGGGTGTGTGTAGATGCAATGTGGTAAGGTAATAGCATATGCTTCTAGGCAGCTCAAGAATCACGAGAAGAATTACCAGACGTATGATTTGGAGCTCGCGGCGGTTGTGTTTGCATTAAAGATCTGGCGGCATTATCTTTATGGGGTCCATGTGGACGTGTTGACAGACCACAAGAGTCTTCAGTATTTATTCAAGCAGAAGGAGTTCAACTTAAGGCAGCAGAGATGGTTAGAATTGCTCAAGGATTATGATATGAATATTTTGTACCATCCAGGAAAGGCGAATGTGGTAGCCGATGCTCTTAGTCGGAAATCCATGGGTAGCTTGGCTCATTTGGAAGAAGTTCAGAGACCTTTGGCTCGGGAGGTTTATCGGTTGGCCAGTCTGGGGGTATGTCTTTCGGCCTCAGATGAAGGGAATGTCGTGGTGCTTAATGGAGCGGAGTCTTCGCTTGTAGCGGAAGTCAAGGGAAAGAAAGTTAGGGATCCATCTTTGGCACAGTTGAGAGAAGCAATTTTGAATCACAAGACTACAAAATTTTCACTCGGCAATGATGACAGTGTTTTGCGGTGCCAAGGGAGGCTATGTGTTCCGGATGTGGATGATCTTCGAGAGAGAGTTATGGAAGAGGCTCACAACTCCAGGTATTCCGTACACCCAGGTTCTACAAAGATGTATCATGACCTCAAGGAGATTTATTGGTGGAATGGTATGAAGAGGGGATTGGCGGACTTTGCGGCTAGGTGTCCAAATTGTCAGCAAGTGAAGGCCGAGCATCAGAGGCCTGGTGGGTTGGCACAGCTTATGGAATTACCAATGTGGAAATGGGAGATAATCAATATGGACTTTGTGGTAGGGTTACCCCGCACTCAGCGCGAGTTCGACTCAATTTAGGTAAGCTCTGATAAACCCGCAACAAGAACAGCGTTTATTTTATGCCGTGCCGAAAGGACTAACAGCTCTTATTCTGCTTAGTAGTGGATCGACTCACGAAGTCGGTGCATTTCTTGCCAGTCAAGTCCACCGATACTGCAGAACAGTACGCTCAGTTGTATATCAAAGAAATAGTCAGGCTCCATGGCACTCCAGTATCTATTATCTCGGATCAAGGGGCCCAGTTTACAGCTAACTTTTGGAAGAAATTTTAGCAAAGTTTGGGTACGCAGGTAAATCTTAGCATAGCTTTCCACCCGCAAACGGACGGTCAGGAAGAGTGGACCATTCAGACGCTTAAAGATATGTTACAGGCTTGTGTATTAGATTTCAAGGGAAGATGGGATGATCACTTGCCACTTATAGAATTTGCTTATAATAAAAGTTTCCATGCTAGTATTCAGATGGACCCATTTGAGTCATTGTACTGGAGGAGGTGTAGTTCTCCGATTGGATGGTTCGAGGTTGGTGAAGCGGAACTGCTAGGACCGGATCTTGTGCACCAAGCTATGGAAAAAGTTAGAGTCATTCAGGGGAAGATGAAGACTACTCAGAGTCGTCAGAAATTGTATGCGGACATTCGTCGAAGAGATTTGGAGTTTCAAGTAGATGATTGGGTATCCTTGAAGGTGTCTCCCATGAAAGGAGTGATGCGTTTTGGGAAGAAAGGAAAATTGAGCCCAAGGTATGTCGGGCCATATAGGATTGCTCAAAGGATAGGGCAGGTGGCGTATATGCTGGAATTGCCCCCTAAGATGTCATTAGTGCACCCGGTGTTTCATGTGTCCATGCTGAAGAAGGTAGTTGGAGATCCATCTGTCATCGTGCTGGTTGAGACCATTGAAATAAATGAAAAGTTGTCCTATGAAGAGGTTCCGGTTGCTATTCTTGATAGGTAAGTCCGTAGGTTGAGAAACAAAGAGGTCGCTTCGGTCAAAGTATTATGGCGGAGTCAACAAGTCGAAGAATCCACGTGGGAAGCGAAAAATGAAATGAAAGAGAAATATCCCCACTTGTTTGAATAAATCCGATAGTAGTTTTGGAAGTTTCCATCTCTAAGCAATTACATTGGTGTCAAATTTTGTGCAAAACACTCCACTCCCCTAATTACCCTACTATTGTGTCTTCTCAAACTTTGTGCCATAAACGTATATGTTGTTGTGATTAGTTGGATCATTTGCAACTCATTGTAATAGTTGAATTATGTACAAATTTGTGGAGTTAACTGAACTATGTGAGGCTTGTGGAAGTAATTGAATTACATGCAACTTGTTGAAATGACCGGATTATATGCAAGTTTATAGAGTAATTAAAAATGTGTGGAATTGGTTAAAATATGTTTCGAGGGATCACTGACAGGTAGATAGGCCTAATTACAAAGGAAACTCTAGCAAAATTTTCAGGAAATATCGGAGTTAGTAAAAATTCGGGGGTTGGTATGTTTTGTGTTGTCTTAACTAAATGATTCCCCGATCCTCATTCGAGGACGAATGATTCTAAGTGGGGGAGAATGTAAAGACCCGTAAAATTTCAAGTCTAAAAACAATGCCCGAATGGGTTCCCATGTGGTTATAACTGTAGAAATTCTTAAAACGGACCCCTTTGATGGAGTAAAAAGTACCCCGGGACTTATAAGATAAAATTTTCTAAATTTGCGCAGGACTGCGGTCCACTATGCGATCGCATATCAGGTATGCGGACCACATAGTGGTTGCATACTTGGACAGTTTGCTGTCCATTTTGAGGACAGTTATGCGGCCCAGAATGCGATCGCATTTCATGAATGCGGGTCGCATAGTTGTCGCATTCTTGCACCTTGATTTTTGTGGAGGGAGTTATGCGACGCACTATGCGATCGCATAACAGGTATGCGGACCGCAGAATGGTCGCATACCTGGCAGTCTGCTTCTCTTTTTGGCCCAGATGAAGGCCACTTATACGACAGGTATGCGGACCGCATAACAGGAATGCGATCGCATTCCTGACCACATACCTGCTTCGGGGCTTCTAATTTATAATTTCAAAACCCGACCCCCAGTTTAATAAAACACCCCTCCCCTTTATTTTTTAAGGCTATCTGATTAAAATAGAGAGAAGTGAGAGTGGGTTCTAGTGAGAGAAGTCCCCATCTTCCCCAAATTGGTCCTCCATCTCTACTCAGGCCTGGAAGTAATCGAGTGGTCATCATCTTCTTCACCATAAGAGGTAAGTTTTCACCCCATTTCCCCAAATTTTCAGGTTTTGTCTAAAAATGGAACACATGAATTGGTTCTTGAAGATAAAAGCTAAGACCTTGCATGCATGTGAATAATCTACCATAATCTAGCAAAGGGAAGTAAGCTAGGGCAATCTTTCACTAAAAAGGGGCTAGTTAATCTAAGGNGGTGGGTTGAAAGTAGATATTAAAGGGGAAATTTCGACTCGAGGTATGTATGGCTAACTTTAATCTTCGATTATTCCAATGTGTTGAGGCGTAAGATTCTGTTCTCTGATTATCCTAGTCGAATACCATGCCACCATGCTATATGAGATTGTGAAAAGGTGATTTTTGTGCTTATCCTATCATGTGCAAAGCTCGTTAACTGTTGAATACATCGGTATGAGAGGATGTGCCGCAAAACGAAAGAAATGATAACAAATCAAATTGTTGAAGGTATCTAAGTGCTAAATTCTTTGTAGCAAGTAATGGAAAGGAAATGTGGATTTATATAATTGAACTATATGTTGATGGTATGTCGTATGTGACTCACCGTTTGGTAAATATTACTATGGCCTTGATTCACATGGTTATTCGGTTGTTACGAATGTATATTCTTGATGATGAAAATCGATGTGATTGAATTGATTGGTTGATGTTGCTATCAAATATGATTATAAGGTGGCATCGGGTTGCACGCCGCAATAGAAGTGATAAGGGTGTATTGTGATTGTAAGGTGGGATCGACGCTGCAATAGATTGTATGGTGGGATCGTGTTGCATGCCGCAACAGAAGAAATTAGGGTGGAATATGATTGTAAGATGGGATTGGGTTGCACGTCGCAACAGGAGAGCAATTGAAATAAGAAACTATGGAACTCTCATTTGTGTTTTCTGTATATCTGTGCAGTATTTGTTTGGTTTCTTTGACTGTCTCCTAGTTGTGTACTGTTTGATTTTACTTAGAGTAAAGCTTGCTCATACATACTAGTACTATTCCATGGTACTAACGTCCCTTTTGTCGGGGGTGCTACATCTTTTATATGGATGTAGGTGGTTCCATAGCAGGTTGCTCAGCCGGTCGTTAATGGTGCCTCCTCTTCATCTCCACAGCAGTTCTGGTGAGCCCCATTTCCTCTCGAGGCCATGTGTGGACTATTTCATTCCCTTTTTGCTTATGTCATAATAGGTATAGTCGGGGCCTTGTTATCGGCAAGTCTAAGTAAACTCCTAGTACTCTTAGAGGCTCCATAGACACGAGGCGGGTTGTATATATGTATATTTTGGGCGGCAGTTGTACTCACTCGTGATCGTGGACTGCTTTGGAAATGTTGTATGTAACTTGTATGTTCTTGGGATTAGCGACTGCTAAAATGTTAAAGAAGAAATGAACTTAAGGTTTAAATCCATGCTCAATTTTTAATTTTCTACTTCCTATGGAATTTTGTATATTATGAACACGGGGTAGTGCGGTGGGTAGAAGGGGCAATCCAGGTCCGCTTTACCAGGTTCATCCGGTTAGGCGCCGGTCTCGCCCCTCGATTTTGGGGCGTGACATTCAATGGTTCGTATTCTCCGTCTACAGGACTTTATGACAAATGATCTGCCAACGCTTGCCCTTTGACCGTTTTCTGAGTTACATAGATGATGTTAAACTTACTCAGCAATATCTGCCATTTTGTTGACTTACCCGTAGGCATGGGTTTTTGGAAGATGTATTTTAGCGGGTCCATCCTTGATATGAGATATGTGTTGTATGCACAGAAATAATGCCTCAACTTTTGAGATATCCATGTCAAAGTGCATCAGGTGTGCTCCAGCAAAGAGTATCGGGCTTCATAAAGTCTGAATTTATTACTTAGATAATATATTGCTTGCTTCTTTCTTCCAGTCTCATCATGTTGTCCCAGAACACAAGCAAAAGCCCCGTCCAACACGGACAAGTAAAGCAACTGAGGTCTTTCTGGTTCTGACGGGACCAGAACGGGTGGTTTAGATAAATACTCTTTGATTTTGTCGAAGGCTTTCTGGCATTCTTCAGTCCAACTTGTTGTAGCATATTTTTTCAACATCTTGAAGATCAACTCACATATCACAGTTGAATGTGCTATACGGCTAATATAATTGAGACGTGATCACGCTCAACTATGTCTTCTATAAAGACTAAACGGGCGTTGCAAATATAAATCTGGG
>ML320002.1:0-81980 GCA_005239505.1 Nicotiana paniculata
TATATATATATATATATATATATATATATAACATTTACAAGAAATTGCCATAGATAAAAGAATTTTTAAAAAATAATCCAGGCCCACTTAGGCCCACATAGGCCCGGGACTGACCCACTTAGCCTGAGACCATTAGTTAGTGGTCCTGGTCCTGGGCCGGTTACTACCAAAAAGCCCGTGAAGCCCGGTCCCACTTAGGACCGGCCCACGAAGCCCGGGTCCAATTAAGCCCGGCCCACGAATCCCGGGTCCACTTAAGCCCGGCCTACTAAGGATATGCCCGCGAGGCCCGGGCCCCACCCACATTACACCCTTATTTGGGAGGCACAAGTAAAGAAGCTGCTTCTAAGCCGCCTATCATTGAAACTGGCCCGGATGATCTTTGGAGAAAGGTGCAAGCAAGAGAGTATTTTTTGGTTGATCATTTGAACAAAACCCCTTCTCAGATATCCAATCTATCACTACTATAGAATTCTGAAGCGCATAAGAATGCGTTGATGAAAGTGTTGAATGAAGCTTATGTACCCAACAACATTACCAGTGGAGAGATGGACAATATGGTAGGACAAGTATTGGAAAGCCATAAGATCACTTTCCACGGAGATGAATTGCCACCGAAAGGGTTGAGTCACAACAAGGCACTGCATATCATAGTGCATGCGAAGACAAATTTATTGCCAGGGTCTTGATAGATGGAGGTTCAAGTCTCAACATCTGTCCAATGACAACTCTGAAGAGATTTGGTAAAGGTTTGCATGAGATAAAAGAAGGAAGTATGAATGTAAAAGCATTCAACGGGTCTTAAAGGGCCAAGATTTGGGAGACCAACCTCTATTTGCAGATGGGACCGACTTGGTTTGATGTTGAATTTAAATTGCTAGACATATCCGCCACATACAATATGTTGTTGGGGAGACCTTAGATACATGTTGCTGGGGCTGTAGCTCCTACTCTGCATCAGGCTGTGAAGTTTTAATGGAACCATCAGGAAGTGATCATCCATGGAGACAAGAGTAATCCTATTTACACCAATCAGACTGTTTCGGTTGTTGAGAATAGAATGAAATTGGGTGGAGAGACCAATACAGCTAAAGTGTCACGGAACAACCTTGGGACTCGGATATCAGTACACCTAGCAAGAATATGATGATTGTTCGCCGCCATGGCATGGTCCTTATTACCCTCTTGAGCAGCCGATACCACATTTGAGCCAATCCTTCCATCAGGCCGACATGATGTGGGGATCTGAAGAAGATGAAGTTCTAGCTGGTTTAAGGAATCTATTCTTAGAAGATGTAGTTGAGGAGGAGGAGGAGGAAGGCCTCATCATTTAGACAGTGGAGAAGGGAGTTGTTCTCAGGAACTCGACCGCTACACCATCACGGGCCCGTCGATTTCCGGGGTAGCCTGGCCGTTAGCATCATTTATTTTGAAAACATTTTTCTGGGCATATTATGACATTTTTCAGTATTTTGTTATTTTGCTTTGAAACAACTGTT
This sequence comes from Nicotiana paniculata, assembly GCA_005239505.1. Taxonomy (NCBI): domain Eukaryota; kingdom Viridiplantae; phylum Streptophyta; class Magnoliopsida; order Solanales; family Solanaceae; genus Nicotiana; species Nicotiana paniculata. The sequence continues at coordinate 1,500 of ML320002.1, forward strand.
TGGATCATTAAAATTGCTTTCGTTTGACGCTTTGGTATTTATCAATGGTTTGCTATTTTAGTATTTATTATTATCCTTTACATTTTCTCTCTACAACATTATTATTACTTATCCTAATGAACCAACGATTGTGACATGTAATGAGATAACCCAACACAAAGATAGTGATTAAGAGGAAATAGAAGAAGAAGATATAATACCTAAATTGTAAGAGAAGTGGATAATTTTGAGAACAAGCCTAAGTCCAATTTGGATGAAACCGAGATAGTCAATTTGGGAGATTCAGAAACAGTCAAAGAAACTCGCATAAGAATTCACCTGTCACCATCAGAGAAAGAAGAGTACATCCATTTCCTGAAAGAGTATGAAGATATTCGCATGGTCTTATGATGATATGAATGGTTTTTAGCACATCTATTGTGGCTCATAACCTACCTACCAATCTGATGTGTCTGCCTGTAAAGCAGAAGCTCAGAAAATTCAAGCCGGATATGAGTCTGAAAATTAAAGAAGAGGTCACCAAGCATATCAAAGCTATGATTCTCAGAGTTGTTGAATATCCAACCTGGTTGGCTAATATCGTGCCAAATCTGAAGAAGGATGGGAAAGTTAGAGTATTGTTCGACTATCGAGACTTAAGCAGAGCAAGTCCTAAAGATGATTTCCTGTTACCCAATATACACATACTGATCGACAACTATGCCAAGCATGAACTCTAGTCTTTTATGGATTGCTTTGCGGGATATCATCAGATCTGGATGGATGAAGAAAATGCCGAAAAGATAGCATTTATTACACCATAGGGAGTGTATTTCTATAAATGATGTTGTTTGGTCTGAAGAATGCAGGGGTCACCTATATGAGAGCCATTACAACCATTTTCCACGACATGATACACAAGGAGATAGAAGTATATGTGGACGAAGTCATCATCAAGTAAAAGAGGGGTAAAATCACATAGAATACTTGAGGAAGTTCTTTGATCAGCTTCAAAGGTAAATTTGAAACTGAACCCCGCAAAATGTGCTTTTGGGGTCCCTGTCCGAAAGTTGTTAGGATTCATCGTCACCTGCCGAGGAATTGAGCTAGACTCGTCAAATGTCAAGGCTATCCAGGATTTGCCACCTCCAAAGAACAAGAAAGATATGATGAGTTTCTTAGGGCGTCTCAATTACATCATCCGCTTCATAGCACAATCGACTGTGATATGTGAGCCGATTTTCAAAATGTAAAAGAAGTATGCCGCAACAAGTTGGACTGAATAATGCCAATAATCTTTTGACGAAATCAAGGTATATTTGTCCACACCACCGGTCCTGGTCCCGCCGGAACCTGGTAGACCTATGCTACTCTATCTGTCAGTACTAGACGGGGCTTTCGGTTGGGTCTTGGGACAACATGACGAGGCGGGGATGAAAGAGCAGTCCATATACTATCTGAGTAAGAAGTTCACACCCTATGAAGCACGATATTCTTTGTTGGAACGCACCTGCTGTGATTTGAATGGATAGCTCAGAAATTGAGGCATTACTTCTGTTCCTATACTACATATCTCATATCAAGGATGGATCCTCTAATATACATTTTCCAGAAACCCATGCCTATAGGGAAACTAGCAAAATGGAAGATATTGTTGAGTGAGTTTGATATTGTCTATGTAAACTAGAAGGCGGTCAAGGGACATGCATTAGCAAATCATCTTGCAGAAAATCCTGTAGGAGGAGAATACGAACCACTAAAAACATTTTTCCCGATGAAGAAGTATCATTTGTAGGAGAAGATATCGTCGAAACCTGACGGTTGGAGAATGTCTTTTCGATGAGGCTGCAAATTTCAAAGGAATGGGTATTGGAGATGTTTTGGTGTCAGAGATAGGTCAATATTACCCGGTATCCGCAGAACTCAGATTCCCGTGCACCAACAATATGGAAGAATATGAGTCTTGCATCTTGGGGCTCAATTTATCCATTGGCATGAATATCCAGGAATTACTGGTAATTGGTGATTTAGACCTTCTTGTACATCAGGTCCTAGGAGAGTGGGCTACAAAGAATACCAAAATACTATCGTATTTGTATCATGTGTAGGAATTGATGAAGATGTTCACAAAGATAGAGTTCAAACATGTTCCAAGAATCTAGAATGAGTTCACATATGCATTGGCCACTCTGTCTTCCATGATATAACACCCGGACAAGAATTTCATTGACCCTATTCCAAGAAGGATCCATTATCAACCAGCTTATTTCACTCACGTTGAAGAAGAAACAGATGGGAATGCGTGGTTCCATGATATCAAGGAATACTTGGCGAAATGAGAGTACTTGGAGCATGCAAACCATAATCAGAAATACATACTCCGAAGATTATCCAATCATTTCTTACAAAGTGGAGGAACTATGTATAGAAGGACTCCAGACTTAGGATTATTATGGTGCATTGACGCAAAGGAAGCTTCCAAACTGCTCGAAGAAATACATGCCAGAACTTGCGGACTACACATGAACAATTTCATTTTAGCCAAGAAGATATTGAGAGCAGGATATTTTTGGATGACTAGAGAAACGGACTACATCAGGTATATCCAAACATGTCATCAGTGCAAAATACATGCAGATATGATAGGGGATCCACCAAATGAACTCAATGCAACAAGTGCACCTTAGCCTTTTGCCGCTTGGGGAATGGATGTCATCGGTCCGATCGAGCCCGCCGCTTCAAACGGACACAGGTTCATTTTAGTATCCATAGACTACTTCACAAAAAGGGTTGAGGTTGCATCTTACAAAGCTGTAACTAAGAAAGTCATTGTATATTTTGTTAAGGATCGTATTGTTTGCCGATTCGGGGAACCAGAATCCATCATCACCGACAATGCCTCCAACCTCAACAGTGACTGAATGAAAGTTATGTGTGAAACCTTCAAAATCAAGCATAAGAATTCCACATCATACATGCCTCAAATGAATGGAGCCATGGAGGCCGCAAACAAGAATTTCAAGAAAATAATGAGAAAGATGGTAGACAACCACAAGCAATGGCACGAGAAATTACCATTTGCCTTATTGGGGTATCGTACCACAGTCCGCACATTAACCAGAGCAACCCCTACTTGCTGATCTATGGTACTGAAGCAGACATCCTTGCCGAAGTTGAAATTCCTTCTTTAAGAATCATACAAGAAGCTGAACTCAGTGATGCAGAATGGATAAGAAGTCGCTACAAACAATTAGCTCTTATTGATGGGAAAAGAATGAACGCGGTATGCCACAGTCAACTTTATCATCGCCGCTTCCTGTTTTGCTTTCTTAGCAAAATGTTTTCTTCTGTTCACATCAAACTAATAGAATATCCAGAGCTTTCAAAAAAAAGGTCAAACCTAGACAGTTCACACCGGGGCAACTGGTGTTGAAGCGGATCTTCCCGCATCAAGATGAAGCCAAAGAGAAGTTTTCACCCAATTGGGAAGGGACCTACATGGATCATAGAGTACTAACAGGAGGAGCACTTAGACGCAGTCAAAAGATAATATGTTTAGATTGTTTGCATTTCTTCATCTGATGTAACTGAACTATGTTTGACCTGATCCCCGTTTAAGATGGGACACGTAGGTAGCCCTGTGGGTTCGATCACAACTCAATAAAATCTTCATTTTCACCATGGTCAGAAATTGGAGCAGAATTTTGAGGAGGACCTTAAAATTCCGGAGCAGGTCCAGCCAATTTCATCATATGCAGAACGGTCAAAGAGTTGCTTATTAAACTGGGCAAAATTTTGAAGAGGGCCCTTAAAATCCTAATGCAAGGAAGTAGCAATGTCTGTAAAAGTGTCCGAGTCATTGGTTCATCTAATTTACTTGATATTCCATACTACTATGTTTTGAAATAACAACATTCATCAAAGGCGCACATATTTTTTCGAAAACTTTATTTGTATAAACAGCCAGATGCTACCTGGGGTAACTTGAACATGACCTCGATACAGGGAAAAAGAAAAGAAAAGTAAACAAGAGAAGGCACATACCAACCTTCCCCGCAAAACTCACGATTTTTCTTTGGATGCAGGAACAAGGTATACCTGAAAATACACACACACATCGAAAATCATAACGACAAAGTTGACAAAAGCAAACATGTCTCCATCTAAGAAATACTCTGTTATCACTCATTGTCGTATCTTTTCATGAGGCTAAGACATGTCTCCTTAATTGCATAAGGCTAAGCATTGCCTTTCCATTTCATGAGACTAAGCCATGTATCCCTTTTTGCATGAGTCTAAGCATTTCCTCCCTAATTGCATAAGGCTAAGCATTTCCTTTCCATTGTATGAGACTAATCCCTATCTCCCTTTTTGCGTGAGGCTAAGCATTGCCTCCCTAAGTGCATAAGGCTATGCATTGCCTTTCCATTGCATGAGACTAAGACCTTTCTCCCTTTTTGCATGAGGCTAAGCATTGCCTTTCCATTGCATGAGGCTAAGTGCTGTCTCCCTTTTTACATGAGGCTAAGCATTGCCTCCATAATTGCATAAGGCTAAGCATTGCCTTTCCATAGCATGAGGCTAAGCATTGCCTTCCTAATTTCATGAGGCTAAGTATGGCCTCCCTAATTGCATGAGACTAAGCACTGTCTCCCATTTTGCATGAGGCTAAGTTCTGCCTCCTCAATTGCATAAGGTTAAACATTGTCTTTCCATTGCATGAGATAATCAATGTCTCCTTTCTTTCATGAGACTAAGCATTGCCTACTTAATTGCATAAGTCTAAGCTCTTCCTTTCTTTGCATAATACCGAACGATATGTTACTTGACATTTAGCACTATTCTTCTACTTTCTGGGGGTAAGCTTTGCCCTCAGTCTTATACAAGACTAAGCCTTGCCTTGTTTCTCTTCGCATATGACCAAGCATCATGTCTTTGCATCTCATGGGATGAAACATCGCCATTTTGTCCAAAGGCGTCATAGTCTGAAGGCATCATCTTTATACCCGGAAGACACTATGTCATGGCCTGAGGATCTCTCAATATTTCACATCATTCTTCAAAATCGTCATAGTTCATAGGCACCATTTTCATGGCCCGAGAACATCATTTCATGTCCTGCGAATCCCTTATCATGCGATTCATGGCCCAGGACATCATCGTCTAAGGACATCATCCTCATCGTCCAAAAACAACTTTCATGGTCCAAAGGGAATTTGCATCATGTTTAAGCTATCACAATAATCCCATATATACTTGCATGCATTGTGTTTAAGTCTTGCAGGAAATCCAGGAGGTAGATGTTCTTTTAACAGGAGCAATCTTCGCTCCGATTTCCGTTTGATGCTCACATCCTTAAACTACCTCAAATACAGCCAACAACCGTCTGTTACCCACTTCCACTTAATAGCCGTTCAAATGCTCACCATAACTGTTCTGATATGCATCCATTCACTATCCATATAAACTTCTCAGATATCGTCATATCTAGAATAGCTTGTCCATTCCTATAACAACTCCATCGGCTTAGTTCACCACTAGATCCAGAACTGCACACGAACTGATTCCCGTAAAACCAGGGGTATGTAGGCAACTCAGAAACCAGAGTTCGGCCTCCATTTTTCAAATCACCCCATTTGGTCTAAATCGATCATCATTTCTTTACCCGACTACTCTTTCATCGTTCCCGGGTAAAGAGGGGCAGCTGTTGATACCCAATTTTTCCCTTATATTTTAAAAATGTATATATATACTTTCAAAATAGTATATTTGCATCATCATTTAGTTTATAAACATATACAAGCATTTTCCATAATTTTCCATGATTTTTTAGAAACCAGAAATTAATTTCTTTTTACATTTTTATTATATAAATATCCAATAATTATCCTTCAAATCAATTTTATGATGATTTAATCATCCAAAACTTATTATTTACACCAACATGTATTTAAATATTTTACTTCATTTTTCATAATTACATCTGCATTTTTAGGATAATTGCATATTCTTGCAATAATAGCCTATATTCATGTGTAATTACATTATTTGTGCCAAAATATTTTTTTATATATTTATAATGTTAAGTTATTATTTTCAATCATTTTAATGCACAAATAATATTTTTGTTATTTATTAATTACTTTTATAAATTATTTTCTGATATATATATTGGGTATTAAAAAACTAGCCCCAACTTCTAAAAACTTTCGGACCAAATAAATTGCCCCAAACACCCAATACTCTATCCCAATGACCCCAGCCCAGACCAAACAACCCCTAGCCCAAAACCAGGTCGGTACCCGTTATACTTGACCTGAAGATCAACGACCCTTGTTTATTCTCTCTCTTTTAATTACCCTCCCAGAAACCCTAACCCATTATCCCCCTAACCCGCTGCCCTCACATTCTCTTAACCTCCCCCCCCCCCTTCTGAAGAATCCTAAAATCGCCACCCCCTAAAACCTTCTACTAATCCCACTAAATATTGGATTTGGTTGCTATTTCTTGGCATATTCGACCCCATTTTGGTACTGGCTGCTTTCCTATAGTATTACCTAAGTGCTTGCCTAAACATGGAAAGCAGATCTCTTTCGAAATCGAACCAAAATGGGGTCGAATATGGCAAAATTGGTTCAAATCACTGATTTTGAGTATTATTTTGTCTATATTCATCCTATGCTACTGTGAGTCCGATTATTTGTTTATATGCTATTGATTTTCACTTTTCCTAAAAACTAGGGTTTGTAGATTTCTCTCTTAAATTGATTTTTAGATTTATTTGCATGTTTATTTATGTTATTTGTTGCTTAAATTACTTTGTCTCCCTTGTTTACTTTTCGATTTTACCAATATATAAATCCCTCCCCTATTCCTTTTTAGAAAGACATGAATTGCTAAAATTTTACTAAAAACTAAGGCTTTATTCTATGTTCATTTACCTTCTTGTTCTATTTTAGCTGTTGGCCAGCTGAAAGCAGAGACCACCGGATTTCCTATTGTTTCGACCTTCTTTGGGTGTGATCGCACTGCCCTAGGTTCTTTGAAACCCTTGGGAACTTGACACATCTGGGATTTTGGGTCATATTGTTGTTCTTTTCTTGTTTGTTGAGAAATAACTTGTTAGTTCTCAACCTTCGCAATGTTTATTCCATTATGTTCTAATTAGTATATCTATGTTTTCTGAAATTGCACGACATGATATAATTTCTTGACTCTCTTCATGTGTAATTTTGCCTATGGCATGATTTTCTCTAGTATTGTCTCACGCCTAAACTATTAGTCCTAAAAAATGTCTTTGTATCTAACCTAGGCCATTTGGACAGTTTGAAGCATGTGTTAGCTAAATGTATTGACAATTTGAGTGTTTGCATTGGCCGTATGGCCTAATCCTGTTTCCGGCTTGATTCTTAATTTCTATAGTGATTAATTTATGTTATTAATATGTCCTAATCTGTAAAGCCCTCACTCTAGTTATCATTTGCTCTTATGATTATGTTTGTTACATAGTATGTTCTTACCCTTCCAATTCTGTACTCCTAACTTCTAATTATCTTAGATTGGTCTTTTCTGACTTGTCTTCCCCTATAATATGTGATTCTATCTGCCTTGCTGGTATAAATCGTACTGTTTAATCCATGTGTTTAGCATAGTTTGATCCTTTAGGTTTTGAACTTGTTGCATTAGTGATAACTATTTGTCTTACAAGCCTAATGCTCCTTGCCTATTAACTTTGTAATCCCATAAGTTTTAAGACTCCTTGCCTCTTATAAATATACCTTGCCCCAATGTGTTATGCGAAAACTTGCAGCATTAACTTGTTTCTTGAGTTCATGCACCCTCTGTGTTGATATGTTCATTATGTGATCCCTCTGTAATGTCTGTGCAATTTTCCAAACCTTATTACTTTACTACTACTTTCATTAGTTACTTTCCTATTCTAACCTATAATTCTTGGTTGGCTGAAAGCCAAACCCCCTAAAACTTCTCTATTAACCCCTCTAGTGTGAGCACTGCTCGGGGTCCATTTTGAGACCCTTGTGAACTCTAACACACTAGGGCCTAAGGTTCTTTGGCCACTTTTCCTGATTACTCAATTTTGTCCCTCCCTTGCCTACTGAATAGGCCAATTGGCTTGTGTAAATGACTGTTTTTCCTTGATCCTTTGATCAACTATGGTTGTTGGGTTGGTCTAAGTTTTCTTGAGGTTTCTGGGCTATGCTAAAATCTGTGTGGAGACATAATTGATGTCCTGGCTGGGCTGGGTACATTTTTGTCTTGTCTTAGGCCTACTAGAGTTATTTTTATCCCTTTGTAATTTATTTCAATATTAGGCCTGTAATAATTTTGTAATAACAATTGGGGTACTAGTGAAATTGGGAAAATGGGTCTATTCTAATGTTTGCATGAAATGGTAGAAATCCTGCCTATAGGATCTGAGTGTTCAATTTGTTCAACATGCTCTATGCGTTTGTTAGAAATCCTGCCTATAGGACATAAATAATCTCACATGTTCACGTGTTCCACTCTCACATTATTATATGCCTGATATACTATAACACAATAATTATTCATTTTAATTGCTTCATGTTAGATGTCATGCCTATAGGAATCACTTTCCCCAATCACCCACTTGAAAATATCTCCAAGAACCGTCTCCCACCGAGCTCCCAAAATCAATTTTGTGTTATGAACTCAAACCCTTGTTTTTGAAATATCTAAGTCTATCCAGGTGACCCTTCTTCGCAATCGCGGAAATTGCCTCACGATGACGAAGCACAACTCAGCTACCCCAGAAATTCAAGCCTCCGTGAACGCGTCTCCACACCTGCAATCGCGGACCACTGCCTCCTCAGACATATGCGGTCGTGTACTTCCTCACGCGACCGTAAAGAACAATGCGTGAACTCTGCTGCTGCTTCATTTCTCCTATGCTAACACTGTTGATACCTAATTTTTCCCTCATATTTTTAAAATATATATGTTTAATCTCAAAATAGTATAATTGCATCATCATTTAGTTTATAAAACTATACAAGCATTTTCCATAATTTCCATGATTTTTAAAAACCCTAAACTAATTTCATTTTATATTTTTATTATATAAATATACAATAATTACCCTTCAAATCATTTTTATGATGATTTAATCATCCAAAACTTATTTCTTACACCAACATGTATGTTTTTAAATATTTTACTTCATTTTTCATAATTACATTTGTATTTTAGGCTAATTGCACATTTTTGCAATAATAGCCTATATTCATGTATAATTACATTATTTTTGCCAAAATAACTTTTTATATTTTTATAATGTTAAGTTATTATTTTCAATAATTTTAGTGCATAAATAATATTTTTTTATTTATTAATTAGTTTTATAATTATTTTCTAATAAAGATTGGGTATTTAAAAACTAGCCCAACTTCTAAACAATTTTGAACCAAATAAATGGCCCCAAACCCCCAATACTCTAGCCCAATAACCCCAGCCCAGACCAAACAACCCCTAACCCAAAACCCGATCGGTACCCGTTATACTTGACCCTCCCCACTCATTTTTAAATCATGGTCATTGATCTCTCAAGATCAACGACACTTGTTTATTCTCTCCCTTTTAATTAATCACCTTGAAACCCTAACCCATTATCCCCCTAACATGTCGTCCTCACATTATCTCAACCTCCCCCCCCCTCCTCTGAAGAACCCTAAAACCGCCGCCCCCTAAAACCTTCTCCTAATCCCATTGAATATGGGATTTGATTGCTATTTCTTGCCATATTCGACCCTTTTTTTGTACTGGCTGCTATCCTATAGTATTACATAGGTGCTTGCCTAAATATGGCAAGCAGATCTCTTCCGAAATCTAACCAAAATTGGTTCAAATCCCTGATTTTGAGTATTATTCTGTCTATATTCGTCCTATGCTACTGTGAGTCCTATTATTTGTTTATATTCTGTTGATTTTCACTTTTCCTAAAAACTAGGGTTTACAGATTTCTCTATTAAATTGATTTTCTTTTTTATTCACCTTATTTGTTGCTTAAATTACACTGTCTCCCTTGTTTACTGTTCGATTTTACAACTATATAAATCCCTCCCTCGTTCCCTTTTAGACATACTTCAATCACTAAATTTTTACTAAAAACTAAGGCTTTATTCTGTGTTCATTGACCTTCTTGTTCTATATTGGCTCTCGGACGACTAAAAGCTAAGTTCACCGGATTTCCTATTTTTCCGTCCTTCTTTGGGTGTGAGCACTGCCCTGGGTTCTTTTAAACCCTGGGAACTTGACACATCTAGGATTCTGAGTCATATTGATGTTCTTTTTTTATTTGTTGAACAATAACTTGTTAGTTCTCAAACTTCTCAATGCTTATTCCATTATGTTCTATTTAGCATATCTATGTTTTCTGAAATTGAACGTTTTGATATAATTTCTTGACTCTCTTTATATGTGATTCTGCCTATAACATGAACTTCTCTAGCATTGTCTCACGTCTAAAATGTTAGTCCTAAAAAATGTCTTTGTATCTAACCTAGGCAATTTGGAAAATTTGAAACATGTTGAGCTTAATGTATTGACAATTTGAGTGTTTGCATTGGTTGTATGGTCTAATCCTGTTTCCTGCTGATTTTGAATTTCTATAGTGATTAATTTATGTTATTAGCATGCCCTAATCTATTAAATCCCTCACTCTAGTTGTAATTTTCTCTTATGACTATGTTTGTTACTTAGTATGTTCTTACTCTTCCAATTTTGTACTCATAACATCTAATTATCTTAGATTGGTCTTTCTTGATTTGTCTTCCCCTATAATATGTGATTCTATCTGCCTTGCTGGTATATATCGTATTGTTTAATCCCTGTGTTTAGCATAATTTGATCATTTAGGTTTTAAACTTGTTGCATTAGTGATAACTGTTTGTCTTACTAGCCTAATGCTCCTTGCCTATTAACTTTGCAATTACATAAGTTTAAGACTCCTTGCCTCTTATAAACCTTGCCCCAATGTGTTATGTGAAAACTTGCAACATTAACTTGTTTCTTGAGTTCATGCACCCTCTGTGTTGATATGTTCATTATGTGATCACTCTGTAATGTCTGTGCACTTTTCCAAACCTTATTACTTTACTACTACTTTCATTAGTTACTTTCCTATTCTAACCTATAATTCTTGGTTGGCTGAAAGCCAAACCCCCTAAAACTTCTCTATTAACCCCTCTAGTGTGAGCACTGCTCGGGGTCCATTTTGAGACCCTTGTGAACTCTAACACACTAGGGCCTAAGGTTCTTTGGCCACTTTTCCTGATTACTCAATTTTGTCCCTCCCTTGCCTACTGAATAGGCCAATTGGCTTGTGTAAATGACTGTTTTTCCTTGATCCTTTGATCAACTATGGTTGTTGGGTTGGTCTAAGTTCTCTTGAGGTTTCTGGGCTATGCTAAAATCTGTGTGGAGACATAATTGATGTCCTGGCTGGGCTGGGTACACTTTTGTCTTGTCTTAGGCCTACTAGAGTTATTTTTATCCCTTTGTAATTTATTTCAATATTAGGCCTGTAATAATTTTGTAATAACAATTGGGGTACTAGTGAAATTGGGAAAATGGGTCTATTCTAATGTTTGCATGAAATGGTAGAAATCCTGCCTATAGGATCTGAGTGTTCAATTAGTTCAACAAATCCTGCAACACATTTTGTTCAATCTGTGTTTGTTAGAAATCCTGGCTATAGGACATAAATAATCTCACATGTTCACATGTTACACTCTCATGTTATTATCTTCCTACTATATTGCAACACATTAATTTTTCATTCAAATTGCTTTATGTTAGATATCATGCCTATAGGATTACATTGAGTCATAAATACCTGGTCTTTACAATACTCACATAGGTATCATGCCTATAGAAATATAATCAAATTAGCTCCTATTACTGTTATTCCCATCGTATTGCTCACTTAGAAAGCATGCTTGTAGGAATGGAAAGGGATAAATAACTAGTTTCAATTGCCAATTCTTAGAAATCCTGCCTATAGGACCCTGTTGATTGCCTAAAAGGTATACCGATAAAATCAATTGCTGGCAATTTTGATCTATCAAACTGTTTCACTGCTGTATTTCACAAACGAATTAGAAAGCATGCCTATCGGGTTTGTAATGCTCACAATATGCAAATTTGTTGTTCTAAGAAAGCAACACTGCCTGTATGTTTAAAATTCCGAATCACATAGAAACTATGGCTTTAGGATCTAAAGACTCTATTTTGTCTTAATTCTGGAATTGTCTATTGCCTCACTACGAACCTGTTGGTGTGCATTTGTTGTGTACATGTGGAGGCTAACTTGAGCAATTTACTGCCCTTTTGTGTAGTCCTACATGTTTTGAATGTCGCATAGATTTATCATTTTTGAGAAACCTGAGTAAAGTCTAGAACCATCCAAATAGTAAGTCCAAAGCCTCCTGGGCCATAGGCATGGGACGAGTAGTGCATGCATAAGGCACGATTTAGAATCAATTAGTGTTTCCCTAGGGAACAAACTTAGAGATAGTAATCGGGTAGCAGGAGATGATAGCCTGTCCCCGCTTAATAATACGAGTAACACCCCATCTCGAGGGAGTTACGCAGTATTATTTATGTTGCACGAGGTGATCCTTTAGAATAAAAATCGTAGGACCCCCATATTGTCTTTAAATCAAGTATTTGTATTCATTCTAAGTCTTTTGATAATAAAACTGCCCAAACTTCTTGTTTCTCTCTGTCTTTATTTATCTGACTAATTCATATAATTCGAGTTCGGCCAGGACCCACAGTTGTGGACCTCGAAGAGTGTCTAACACCTTCTTTTCGAGGTAATTTGAACCCTTACCCGATCTTTTGTGATGCAAACTAGTTAAACCAGAGTTATCTACAAATAGGTGCCCTAATACACCTTAAACTCGTTACGTGGCGACTCTCTCTTTTAACACCTCCTTAAAAGAGTTGTCACATGTTGAAACCCGATTTCGTGAGAAAAAGGGTCGCGTTTGTAATCGCTTTCCACTACTGGTGATCACATAGAAAAAATACCCTAGCTTCCCGAATTAGCATGCGCGATCGCATACCCTCTCACATGATCACCTATAAGGAAACCAGATACAGATACCAGAAAACTTCAACACATCCCCAAGTCCAAAATTTGATCCGTTAACCATCCAAAACTCAACTGACCATCCGTCAACCAAACATACCATAAAGTCCCAAAACATCATACGAACTTAGTCGACCCCTAAAATCACCTCAAACAATGCAAAAACCACGAATCGCGCATCGATTCAAGCCTATTTAAACTATGTGATTTGTAGTGATCCAAATGGGAAAACTGAGTTATAGGAGGTGATGTTGCAAGTTGAGTGTGTAAAGTTAACTGAGAAAAGAGCCATAGATTAAATAGGAGAACTTCCTAGAGCTTGCGAAAAGACTGGACTTCATGGGAGAAGGAAAAAGCGAAAGTGCTCAGCCTGAGCAGAGTAGCAGAGTCGTGTCGTGATGCTAAATCAACCGCTTGTTGGGAGGCAACCCAACCTGTATTTTATTGTTATTTATTTTTATAGTGTCACGTTTTGTTTTGTTTTGTATTTGTTTTGCAGATTAGGGGAAGTCTGAGTACCTGAAGTTGAAGTTGAGGATCATGTTTGATCTTAATTGTTGGGTCATCCTAACCCTTAACATTGAGGATCATGTTGCTAGCTGGTCCCTGCAGGGTCTCAGGGAGAACTTCTCATCCTTGTTTTAATAGTTTTCTATGTGATTCATGCATCGAGGACTATGCATAACATATGTGTGGGGTGGGGGAACTACTTTCTGAATGTAATTATATAAAAGTTTTCTTTCTCATTAGTTTCTTAGAACATGTAGTTAGTAATAGTCTAGTATAGAGTAGTAGGAAATTATTGAAAAAAAATTAGAAAAAGCTTATAGACTTTTTCCGATGATGGATCTATTGGATAGCTTTCTTGAGAGATTAAGGTCCGATTAAAAACACCAAAAAGATTTCTTTTGTTTTTTCAAAGATAGTTAGGTACTATTCCTTGGTTTTTCTTTGGGCACTAGTTCTTTTCAAGGGTGTAGCTTGTACCGGGTATTTTGTTTTTATCTTTTCAGGAGTAGGGTAGGAAGAAAGCGGAGTTGCTCTAGGTACCTATGACACGTTTGGTGCTGACATATTAGGCTTTGGCATGCTCTCTTTCGTCCTGTTGTATTTGATTTGAAATGAGATGCATAAGTTCAATAAATAGCCTACTATGTGATGCCTTTTCTCAGTTGGTTGACTTGTATGTCACCTAGTGCATTATTGCTTAATTTTCTCAATTGCGTGTGCTTGATTAACTTGAGAGTTGAGCAGAACCGTCTGGATTTAGTCATGTGCAATGTGTGTGAGAGTATTTGTGATATTCTGTGCTATCCTGTGTAGTCTAGAACTTTACATAAGTGTTAATCGAAGCGAAATCATTAAGTTGGGCTAGTCTAAGATATGACGTACGTGGTTCTTTGCTTCATCATGAGATGTGCTTGTCACTTACAAATAATATTTTTCTGTTATTAGCCCTTTTAAGCCTATAGACCTTGTCCCTAGAACCCACATTACAAGTTGTATCCCTAATTTTGTTCTTAACTTAAGCTTGTTGAACCTTTACCTCCGTAGGCACTTAGTTGAGAAAGAAGTAAGGTGAGAGATTGGGAAGGAGCTTTCGAGTGGAACCATGGAAGGTCCCACAATTTGCACTAAGTTAAAGAAAGGCCACTAGTTGATAAATCTTAATATAAGGAGTATGTGTAAGGAAAACAAAAAAAATGTGTAATGACCGGCCGGTCGTTCCGAAAGTTTAGCCCCATTTCCCCATTTCTGCTTCAATATTGTATGGTTCAGCTCTTTTTTTTTCGTTGGGTTTGATTAGTTTGGGTTCGGAGTGATTGTGGAGAGAAATGAGACACTTAGTCTCTTAAGTTGGTGATTTAGTTGGAAAAGTCAACCGGAAGTTGACTTACATGTAAATGATCTCGGATTTGGGGTTTTATGGTTCATATAGCTTTGTAAGGTGATTTGGGACTTAAGAGTGTGTTCAGAATGTTATTCGGAGGTCCGTGGTAGAACTAGGCTTGAATTGGCGAAATTGGATTTTTGGCGATTTCTGATCGGCAGTGGAAAATTACCTACAGTGTTGGAATGGAATTCTGGAAGTTGGGATAGGTTCATAGTGTCATTTGGGTTATGTGTGCAAAATTTCAGGTCATTCTGACGTGGTTTGGTTGGTTTCGGCATCGTAGGCGAATTTCAGAAGTTTAGAAATCCTTAGGCTTGAACTTTGAGATAATTTAGTGTTTTGATGCTGTTTTGAGTGTTCCAAGGATTCGAATAAGTTCGGGTGATGTTATGGGATATGTTGGCATCTTTTTCTAGGTCCCAAAGGCCTCGGGTGTTTTTACGCGATTGCTTAAGGTTAATTGAGGGGCAACCTTATGTTACATCTCGCGTTTTCGTACATTAAAGTTTCTTCTTCCGTTAATTGACGTAGACTTGGGGATGAGATTATCTTGAGGTTAACAAATTTATGCTAATTATAACAAGCGATAAGTAAGTGTCATGAAGTATAAAGGATACACGAATTAAAGAAAACGAGTTTCGTTGAAGGCGACCGATTTAGGAGAAAAATATGGATCGAGCTATAATACCCAATAATTATAGACTAGTACCATGCAAGGTACCATATGACCATTGTAGTATGATGTATAAATTATATTAAAAATAAATAGAATTTTAAGTAATTTGAGACAACTTATAATTATACGGGTAATTGGTTAATTACCGGGTAACGGGACATTACCTAATTAACTAATAAGTGGATAAAAACATAATAAATTACACCTCTAGAAACGTGGAAGAAAGCCACCAAGCTAAGAGGAGACTCTTAGTCACCTTATCATTAGGAGGCTATTTTTTAAGGTTTATAGGAATTTAATAACTAAGAGTTACTACAAAAGTCTTATCCTTTTCATTTTAAACAAAAACCAAGAACTTCTCTAACCCAACAACCTAAAAACATACATCATATTTCCTAGTTCAAGACTTTAGAGAACATAAGATTCATTTTGTTCAAGACTTCAAGAACAGAAGCAAAATTCAATCTGATTTTTGGGGTTATAAATTCAATCCACGAAGGTTTCTAACGAAAATTGATAGAATCTTAGAAACATACAATTTTGCGGTTCCAAAAGAGTACGGTGCAATCTTCAAGAATATTATACATATTTTTCCCTACTCCAGGTATGTTAAGTCCATCCCTTCTTTGTTTTTGACATGATATAAGTTATAAAAAAAAAGGAGAAAACGAATAGTTTCCATAAATTACTCTATTCATAGAAATACTAAGGGTGTCTATATTCTATTCCCCAGGTGAATGATTAATATCTTCTGTTCATGGGTCTCAGAATAATGCGCAGTTGAAAAAGTTTATCTAGAATGAATATTTAGATTATTACATATTTTTCATGCATTTAATTCATTTATACATGTGCATTGACCCATGACCAGATGGATTTATATACGTGTATATATGTAAATATATGTATATGGGATATGGGAAAAGGTTACAGTGTAATATACGCACCACCACCTGATCAGTTGTTATATGTTGATGATGTTGCCCACAGTGGCCGAGATGATATGATGGGATGCCCTTAGTGGCTTAATGATGTTATATAGACCTATACCCATGCATGACATGACATTTATATACATGTGCATAACATTATACACGTTTCAGAATTTACAAAGTCATTCAGATTTATAGATGGATTTCTTTATTCCATGTTTCATCTATGTCTCTTACGTACAGATTTTCATGCCTTACATACTCAGTACCTTTTTCCTACTGATTCCCTATTTCACGGGGCCAACGTTTCATGCTCGCAGGTGCAGGTAGGAAAGCTGACGGTCCCCCTTCTTAGGATCATTGATCAGCGAGAGTTGGCGTGCTCCACTTGATCCGTAGTTGCTTGTGATTTTGGTACGATATGTTTGTATATATATGGGTATGAAGTGGCTCAGTCCCGTCTTTGTACAATTATATTTCTATTAGAGGTCTGTAGACAGTTATGTACAGTTGGATAGTATGTGGCCTTGTCGGCTTTCAATATTGTGTGTATAGTTGTCTATAGCAGCCTTGCCGGCTTGACCACTGTATTCTGCATGTATACGTACATATTCCTTTTCGGTAGGTTTCCTTCATGTATGTTATTTTCGTAATTCAGCAGATGTTATTCAGGTTTATATCTTAGATGCATGCTTAGGGGTGTTTGACAGATAGGACTCGGGCACCCGTCGTGGCCCATCGGTTTGGGTCGTGACAAAAGTGTTATCAGAGCAGTTCTGTCCTAGGATTGTCTACAGACCGTGTCTAGTAGAGTCTTGTTTATGGGTGTTTTGTGAACCACACTTATAGAAATGAGGCTGTAGGACATATAGGATGTTATCCTCTCTTTTCATCTTAGATCGTGCGATATAAGAATCATGTTCCTAAAAATATGTTATATTTTCAGCGATGCCTCCAAAGCGTACAACCGCCCAAAAAGGATAGTCAGTGGTTGGTGAGACTACTAGTCCAGCGCCACGAGTTATCAGGGCTCGAGGAGAGTCTCATAGTGAGATTCCATCATAGACTTCACATACCCCGCCCTTTTCAGAAGAGTTCCGAGGGGCACCAGCTCCAGCGCCCGCCCCTGTACGTCCAGCTCCTCAGCCAGATGCACAGGTCAGGAGATGAGAGATGCTATTCAGGTATTAACCCAATTAGTAGCCGCACAGGCTCGGCGTCAGGAAGTAGGTATTGGCCATGCGGATAGATCCGTCAGTGCGAGGGTTCGTGACTTCATTAATTTAGACCCTCCGGTATTCACTACGGCAGATCCAAACGAGGACCCTCAGGTATTTATTGATAGGATAAAGAGGACGTTAAGGGTAATGAAGGCCACTGCGACTGAGTTAGTTGAGCTAGCTTCCTATAGACTCCAAGATGTTGCAGCTAATTTGTACGAGTCTTGGAAATTGTCCAGAGGTGAGGATGCCCCTCAAGAAGTATGGCAGGAGTTTACAGAAGCTTTTCTTCATCATTATCTTCCACCAGAGCTTAGACGGGCCATAGTTGATAGGTTCTTGACCCTTCGATAGGGTAACATAAGTTCTCGGGAGTACAACCTTCAGTTTGATCCATTGGCTAGGTATGCTCCCACTATTGTATCTAAGATGGAGGATCGGGTGCACCGGTTCGTGATTGTATTAGAGCCTCACGTGCTTAACGATTTATGTGGGTCTCACTTCAGCCAGACATGGATATTTCTTGTATTCAGGCAGACGCTCAGGGTGTAGATGAGCGTAAGAAGAAACAGAGGGCCGATCGTGAGCATGATAGGGCCCAAAATAAGAGAGCAAGGTCTTCGGGTCCTTCTGGTGAGTTTCAAGGTTGTAAGAAGCAACAGTACCCGAGGTATCTAGCCAAACCATCGGCTAGCGCACCCCCTCAGTTTCGTGAATTTTTACAAATAGCAAATAACAAGTAAAGGCTCAAATAAGAGAGGATTTAAGTCTTAAGCATACATGTGTTCAGAGAAACAATAGGGGTAATTATGAACTGTCGTGTACAAGTGTCCTAGGTTTAT
Organism: Nicotiana paniculata; assembly: GCA_005239505.1. Classification (NCBI taxonomy): domain Eukaryota; kingdom Viridiplantae; phylum Streptophyta; class Magnoliopsida; order Solanales; family Solanaceae; genus Nicotiana; species Nicotiana paniculata. The sequence continues at coordinate 20,178 of ML320002.1, forward strand.
AATAATATGGATCACATCAATGCAATACCCGGTAATCACTCCTCGAAGAGGGGCTACACGTGGTATTAGTGCACCGGTCATCATATCCATATTCTACTCTTTGTACCCCCGCGAAGGTGATTAAAGCGTGTGTTGGTCACGAATTCTATTGCGTGCTATTATACGTCCTATCCTACCAGACCTGGAGGAGGTTATGAATACTATCCTAAAAGGTGAGTACTAGGAAGACTCTCAGGTTTAAAGGGCAAAATTCTAAGGCGACAAGAAAAGAACATACAGGACTATAGTTTGTGGGAAACACATAGGAGCATATAGGAAGCTCATATGTTCCTCCGCAGATAATTCATATAATTAGCACGACTCAAACACATATAAGGGAAGTATTGTTAATTAAGATCTTAAGACATGATATCTAGGTGAATTCAGAAGATAAATAGATAGGCATACTTGTCTTATAACTCAATGAGAACATGCTCTTAATCAATATGCCTACTGATTTAAAAAAATACCTATTAGGGATAAGCAGCACATACAAGAGAGACATATTTCTAATTTTTGAAAATATTAGTCACCTAAGGCTTGCCTAGGCAGGAACAGTGTATATTAACAGAATTATTAAAGGAAATGTTGCAAGTTATTACCTGAACATGTTGTTCTAGTTTGTTCAGAACACAGAAGCATTGCCAGTTATTTTTAGAGAAAAACTGAGTGGGATGGCTATACTTTTTTTACCTTAGTAATTAGACTAAATGTAGTTGAGCGATTAAGGCCCTATAACATGATATCTAATGCACGGATAGAGATGCAGAATGATGCGTATGCAGAATTCCTAAGCATGATTTCTAAATGCTTAGTATTAATCATGATTTCAGAAGATGCTAGAATGATAACTTGTTTTAATGTTGTTTAACCTTAGGACAAGATTTCTAGGCGTACATGGCAGTGTGGAACATGACAATAGAAAATACTATTTATTAGCAGAATTTTTCTATGTAAAAGTGTACATGCTGAAACAGTAGGCATAAGATCTAATAAACATGATTTCTAATGCATCAATTTTAACACATGAGCCTAAACATGATCTCTATTGCACAGATAGGAGATAAAATCAAACATGATGGTTTCTATCCCTTTGATAACTAATGCATGCGTAGCTACCCCTCCCTTTTCACTATCCATCCCCTGAGTGGTTTACAGATTATTACCCAGGGAATTAAGAATTACACAACCAAAGGAAAATAAGAAGTTACTTCTATAGGGAGCCTTCAGTTAGGCCCAGATCTTCCAAACCTCACTGCCTTATGGTATTGCATAGCCTTTTCATAATCCGAATGTGTCAGAGTTCCCTAAGGACCTCAAGGGCTCCCGGGCAGTGCTCACACCCAGACATAGCCAAAAAATTTAAACATGTGCAGTGTGGAAGTGCCAGCCTTGTGTGTCAGAGTTCAGGGGGTACTCAAAGAGTTCCCAAAGTAGTGCTCACACGAAGGGGGCTGAACTTAGACTTCTAAGAGTGTGTGAGAGAGTGTTTTTTATTTAAAAAGATTTAAGTAAGGAGTAGTTTGAGAAAGAGTAAGTGAGAAAACAATTTTTAAATAAGGAAATGGAACCTTACATCACAAAAGGACCGAGGATAGTCCAACAAACACAAACAGGGGTAATGGGATTAGGTACAAATACAAAGCATGTAAGGGCATACATACAGCAGGCAGATAAGCACACAAACATGCAATCAGGAAACTTCTAAGGGTCTAGAGGATCAGGGAGTATAGTGCTAGGTCAGATTAACACCTAGGGCCATGGTTAAACTAATGTACCAGTCATAGGCATGTAAGAAGCAGGTGCTAAGTGTACAAAAACATGTTGGTCATAAACAGATAAAGCCTAATTTAAACATCCACAGGGGACTTCAGGGTCCTAGATACATGCTGAAGAATAAGTAAGCAAGTTGGAAGCATGCTGAATCACAACATTAATGAAACATGTTGGTTTGAAGACTGAAATATAAATTAGAACATACCAGTGAAATGGAGAAAGAAATAACACAAACAGGAAAGTAAGAGAATGCGCAATAGTTAGACTTGGCTTGCAGTCGGCTAACCCAAAGTAGTGGTAATTAGCACAGAAGAGAGAGCAGAAAGTCTTTTGAATTGTGAGAGAGATTTTTTGAAAAGATTCGTTCGTCTGGCTCTGTGTGTATGAATATAGTACATATATTTTTGAAAATCATGCAGAGAAATAAGGTAAAAATAATAGTTTAGCAGTAATTATAGAAATAATCAGCAATTAGAGTTAATTTAGTATACACACTTCCTTTAGTTAAGGAATCATACCCAAACGGTAAGAAGTAGTGGCAACAAAAGGAAAGGAATCAAGTAAAGTGTATATAATTATGGAAATAAACACAATTAGGAACCAATCAATACAAGTATTCCTCACAATTAAGGGGTCACAGCTCAAACGGATACCACAGTAGTAAAGAAGGAAAGAGAACTAATTTGAAAAAATGATTTTAATCGTACAAAGAGTAGTAAAGAATAGGGCATGTGATTAAGGCTAGGTACATAATATATTAATTAAGGAACGTATATAATTAATTGAAAGCATACTTATACGTAACAAAGGTAGAAAATAATTCTGAAAATTAGTAATCACAGGGAATCAATTATCAAATAAGGCAAGTGTCACACAAATATGCAAAATTAGTAAAGAGTTCTAAGAAAATAGAGAAGATAACACTAAGAATAAGCAGGTAATAAACTAGATCAAGACCATAAGGAACAACAATATCAAATATGAGTTAGGGTTTCGCATAGAGCATGATATAGTCAGGAATAATCAAACACAAAAACCTTAACAAGCAAACTTAAGTAAGAATCACATAATCCTAGGATGTTTATGAGAAACACATAGATCAACTAAACACAACAACCAAGACGAAATCAGAACCCTAAAAATGGGGTTTTTTTAACAGATTAACACGAGTAAAGGGAGAATGCTTAATCAAACATTTAAAATATACTAAGAATCATAGGTTAGTACCAAAAATCAGAAGAGAAAGCATTTTAAAAGGGGTTAAGAAACCCTAGTTGAAGATGAAGCGTTATTTTAGAGAAATCAGAAAACCTGTAAGGAAAATAATAAAGTGCCCATAATATACACAGATCTAAGTCAGATATAAAAGAAAATCGGAAAATATCGTGGGTTAGGGTTTCAGAGAGTTGAAAAAACAAGGAAAACCTTAAAGATGTTGCCATCGTTAGCCAGAAAAGCCATGGCTCTTACTCAAATGGTCGGAGGAGGCCGGAAGATGGCATGAGGGATCATAGGTAGGAGCTGAACCACTCCAGGCTCGCCTGAGGGCCTTAGGGTGCCTTAGACCGGTGTAGGGTGAAGCAATAACTAGGAGACAGTGAAAGACCAAAGTTTCCGGTGAGGGAACTAGCCGGAGAAGCCGAACAGATTCCATTGGAGGTTGAGAGATAAGAAGGTTCTAGGGAGAACCAGAGAGAGATAGAGAGAGAATTGAGAGGTTGGGAAAATAAGGGGTCGGAGGGGGTAGTCTTTAGGGTTATTAATGGTAAGAGTGCATCTGGGACATTGATCAAATTTGATCAACGGTCCAGATTACACATAGGATTGGGTCGGGTGATTTTAATGGATTGGGCCTAGGGTCTTGGGCTGGTTTCAATTAGTTGGGGTCAGATTAAATTAGGCTATAACTTAAATAGAAATGGCTAATTGTCAAATACCCAATTAAAAAAATAGCTAACAATTACATAAAATGAAATGAATTCTAAATAGGTAAAATTAAGGTAATTAACTAGTATTTAAAATATAAAACGATTGATTATTAAATTAAAATAGCATAAAAATGTATAATTAGGCTATAATTGTAAAATTGTTGTATTATAGCTAAATAATTCCATATTGGCCAATTTGTGAAATAACTAAATCCTACTAGGATTAAAAATGATATATTGAGCTAAGAAATATTTTGAAATTCTTTATAATACAATTTATGAATAATTATTGAATATAAAAATACTGAATAAATTGGAAAAGGTTCGATAAAAATATGAAAAATTTCGGAAAAATACCAGTTATTATAAAGAGTGATTTTGGAGGTATATATACAAATTTTAAAATAATTTGACAGAAAATTGGGTATCAACAGCTGCCCCTCTTTACCCGGGAAGGATGGAAGAGTTGTCGGGTAAAGATATGATGGCCAATTTTGACCGAGTGGAAATAGCTTGAAAGGCTTAGGCCGCACCCCGGTTCCTGGGCTGCCTACATATCCCTGGTTTTATAGGAATCAGGCCGTATATAGTTCCGGGGTCATCGGTGTACTATACCGATAAAGTTTTACAAGAACGGACACCAAGTACAGGGTTAGATGAGCAAACAACTTACGGGATGGTTAGGAGCCCTGAAGCGGAACCGCTTCCGCCTGGATGGCTGTTGCTTGCCGGATTACCAGCAAATAAACAATACAAGCGTATATTGTGTGTAAGTTAAACATGATGAAAATTGCCGTTGGACAATAAATGTTGTCTTTAGACGGTTAAGGATGACGTCTTTAGACCATGGTGTCATGGGCCATGAATTGTTTGATGTAGGATTCGCAGGGCATGAAATGATGTTCTCAATCCATGAGGATGGTGCCTCCGAACGATGATGCCTTTGAATAATGATATGCAAAATGATAAAAAGAGATCCTCAGGCCATGACACGGTGTTCTCGGGCTATGAAGATGGTGCCTCCGAACGATGACGCCTTTAGATGTGTTGGCGATATTTCAGCCCATGAAGATGCAATAGCATGATGCTGACAAGACAGAGCGTTTAGTCTCGGAAGGCAGAAAGGTAGCCTTATGCAATATGCGGATGCAGATGGAGGCAACATTTAGTCTCAGAAGGCAGAAAAGTAGCCTTATGCAAGATGCGGATGGAGACATCGTTTAGTCTTGGAAGGCATAAAGGTAGCCTTATGCAAGATGCGGATGGAGACATCGTTTAGTCTCAGAAGATAGAAAGGTAGCCTTATGCAAGATGCGGATGCAGATGGAGACATCGCTTAGTCTCGGGAGGCAGAAAGGTAGCCTTATGCAAGATACGGATGCAGATGGAGACATCATTTAGTCTCGGGAGGCAGAAAGGTAGCTTATGCAAGATGCGGATGCAGATGGAGACAGCGTTTAGTCTCGGAAGGCAGAAAGGTAGCCTTATGCAAGATACGGATGCAGATGGAGACATCATTTAGTCTCGGGAGGCAGAAAGGTAGCTTATGCAAGATGCGGATGCAGATGGAGACAGCGTTTAGTCTCGGAAGGCAGAAAGGTAGCCTTATGCAAGATTCGGATGGAGACAACATTTAGTCTCGGAAGGCAGAAAGGTAGCCTTATGCAAGATACGGATGGAGACAGCGTTTAGTCTCGCAAGGAAGAAAAGTAGCCTTATGCAAGATTCGTATGCAGATGGAGACAATGTTTAGTTTCGGAAGGAAGAAAGGTAACCATATGCAAGTGGATGCAGATGGAGACAACGTTTAGTCTCGGAAGGAAGAAAGGTAGCCTTATGCAAGATGCGGATGCAGATGGAGACAGCGTTTAGTCTCGGAAGTCAGAAAGGTAGCCTTATGCAAGATGTGGATGTAGATGGATACAATGTTTAGTCTCGGAAGGCAGAAAGGTTGACTTATGCAAGATGCGGATGCAGATGGAGACAATGTTTAGTCTCGGAAGGCAAAAAGGTATCCTTATGCAAGATGCGGATGCAGATGGAGACAACGTTTAGTCTCGGAAGGTAGAAAGGTAACCTTATGCAAGAATTAAATAAACGACAATAGAAATTCTTAGCTGGTGTTAAATTGTGGTAGAGCATTAGGATAATGAAGCATCGTTTGTGCTGATAAAAAATGTTGGCATGTGTGATGAGTTTAAGGAATAATGTATGTCGTTTGAGCGAATAATATGTCTTGGGTCGGTTGTAATTTGTTCCTGCATCCAAAGAAAAATCATGAGTTTCGTAAAGGGGGAAGGTTAGTTCGCATTCCCGCTGGCTCTGCTTGGCTCGCTTGCTTGATCATGATGATAATGTCTGTATCATTGGGGTAGCGTTCGCTAAAGAAGCTGTTTTAGAAAAAATAAATATGCATGATTTTGTAAGAGCTCAATATATAATCTAAAATAGTTTTTAGATGAACCGACGATGTGACATGGTTCAAGACATTGCGACTTCTTCCACTGAGGAATTTTGAGGGTCTTCCTCTAAATTCTTCCCCAGTATGCTGGGTGGATGCCTCTGACTGTTGCTCGCACCGTGAATGGCTGAACTTGCTTCAGAATTTTGAGGGTCCTCCTCAAAATTCTGCCCCAGTTTCCAATTGCGGGAAAGATAGATTTTTATTAAATTGTGACCGAACCCATAGGGCTGCTTACGTATCCCCTCTTAAACAGGAATCAGGTCAGGCGTAGTTCAAATTACCTCATTGAGGAAGCATAAAGATTACACATAGTAGCACTTGACTGCATCAGAATTGATTGGCTTGGGCCAGACTTCTCTGTCCATCTCTGCAAGTATAAGTGCTCCTCCTGTCAGCACTCTATGAACCATGTACGGATCTAGCAAGTTGGGAGAGAACTTCCTATTCGCTTCATCTTGATGCGAAAAGATTTTCTTTAATACCAGCTGCCCTGGTGTGTATCGCCTCGTCTTGACTTTTTGAAGGCCTGGCCATTCTGTTCTGATGTAGTTGACCATGACATACTGCATTCATTCTCTTCCCGTCTATGAGGGCTAGTTGCTCATAACGACTTCTTACCCACTCTGCATCGTTGAGCTCAGCTTCCTGTATAATTCTTAGAGATGAAATCTCCACTTCGGCAAGAATAACAGCCTATGTACCATAAACTAGCATATAGGGATTTGCCTATGTTGAGGTGCAAACTCTGGTGCGGTATCCCAGTAAGGCGAATGATAACTTTTCATGCCATTGCTTGTGCCTTTCTATCATCTTTCTTAGTATCTTTTTGATGTTTTTGTTAGCGGTCTCTATGGCTCCATTCATCTGAGGTCTGTATGCTGTGGAATTCTTATGTTTGATCTGGAAAGTTTCACACATAGCTTTCATCAAGTCACTATTGAGATTAGAACCATTGTCGGTGATGATTGACTCTGGAACTCCGAACCGACAAACAAGACGGTCGCAGACAAAGTCAGCCACAACTTTCTTGGTAACTGCTTTGTAGGAGGCTGCTTCGACCCATTTAGTGAAGTAGTCAATGGCGACCAAAATGAACCTGTGGCCATTGGAATTGGCCGGCTCAATTGGTCCAATAACTTCCATACCCCAGGCGGCGAACGGGCATGGTGAGCTTGTTGCATTGAGATCACTTGGAGGCACTTTTATCATATCCCCATGTATCTGGCAGTGGTGGCACTTCCAAACATATTGGATGCAGTCTGTTTCCATAGTCATCCAAAAGTAACCAGCTCGGAGTATTTTCTTTGCTAAAACAAAATCGTTCATATGTGGGCCACATGTCCCTGCATGAATTTCTTCTAGCAACTTTGATGTTTCCTTCGCGTCAACACACCTTAATAAACCCAAATCAGGAGTCCTCCTATACAGGATTCCACCGCTATGAAAGAAATTATTGGACAATATCCGAAATGTGCGTTTCTGAGTGGAATTTGCAAGCTCGGGGTATTCTCCCTTTTCCAAGTACCTATCAATGTCATGAAACCAAGGATTTCCGTCTGCTTCTTCTTCGATATTGGCACATTAAGCTGCCTGATTATGGATTTTTATAGGAATATGGTCGATGAAATTCTTGTCCGGATGCTGGATCATTGTGGACAAAGTAGCTAATGCGTCAGCGAACTCATTCTGGATTCTGGGGACGTGCTGGAACTCTATCTTTGTGAACCTCTTTCTCAATTCCTCTACGTGGTGCAGATACGACAGTATCTTGGGATTCTTTGTTGCCCATTCTCCTTGTACCTGATGTACCAATAAGTCTGAATCACCAATCACTAACAGCTCCTGGACATTCATGTCAATGGCCATATTGAGCCCCAAGATGCAGGATTTTAATTCGGCCATATTGTTGGTGCAAAGGAACTTTAGTTTGGCGGATATCGGATAATGCTGACCGGTCTCTGATACTAGTACAACTCCAATACCGACTCCCTTGAATTTTGCTGCACCATCAAAAAACATCCTCCAACCATCATAGGATTCTGCAATATCTTCTCCTATGAATGATACCTCCTAAATAGGAAAATCTGTTTTCAGGGGTTCGTATCCTCCGTCTACGGGATTCTCAGCAAGATAGTCTGCAAGATTTGTCCTTTAATCTCCTTCTGAGTCATGTAAACAATGTTGAATTCGTTCAGCAGGATCTGCCACTTGGCTAGCTTGCCAGTGGGCATGGGCTTCTGAAAGATGTATTCAATGGATCCATCCTTGATATGAGATATGTTGTGTAGGCACAAAAGCAGTGTCTCATCTTTTGGGCGACCCAAGTTAGAGCACAACAGGTACGCTCTAATAGAGAATACTGGGCCTCATATGGAGTGAACTTCTTGCTGAGGTAATACATAACTTGTTCCTTCCTTCCTGTTTCATCGTGCTGCCCCAGAACGCAGCCGAAAGCTCCATCTAATACTGCAAGATAGAGTAGCAAAGGTCTGCCTGGCTCGGGCGGTACTAGGACTGGTGGTTTTGACAATTATTCCTTCATTCTGTCGAAAGCCTTTTGACAATCATCGGTCTATTTGGTCGCAGCGTCTTTCTTTAACATCTTAAATATTGGCTCACAGATGACTGTAGATTATGCTATAAACCGGCTGATGTAACTAAGCCTCCTCAAGAAACTCATCACGTCTTTCTTGTTCCTTGGTGGTGGTAACTCTTGAATGGATTTGAACTTGGACGGATCCAATTCTATTCCCCGGCGGCTTACAATAAATCCCAGCAACTTCCCAGCAGGAACCCAGAATGCACACTTCGCGGGGTTTAGTTTCAGATTGTATTTTCGCAATCTATTGAATAACTTCCCCAAATTCTCCATGTGATCATCAAATTTCTTTGATTTGATAATGAAATCATCTACGTACACCTCGATCTCTTTGTGAATCACGTCATCGAATATGGTGGTCATGGCCCTCATGTAGGTGGCCCCTAAATTCTTTAGACCGAATGGAATCATATTGTAACAATACACTCCCCATGGCATAATGAACGCTATTTTCTCAGCATCTTCCTCATCCATCCAAATATGGTGATAACTAGCGAAGCAATCCACAAAGGACTACAATTCATGCTTGGCGCAATTATCAATAAGAATGTGTATATTTGGCAAGGGGAAGTCATCTTTCGGACTGGTCCGGTTGAGATCCCGGTAGTCGACACAGACTCTGACCTTCACGTCCTTCTTTGGCACAAGTACAATGTTGGATAACCATGTCGGGTACTCCACTACCCGGATAACTTTGGCGTTGATCTGCTTGGTAACTTCTTTTTTTATTTTCAAACTCATGTCGGGTTTGAACTTTCTGAGCTTTTGTTTCACTGGTGGACACATTGGATTGGTTGGCAGTTTGTGAGCCACAATAGACGTACTTAGACCAGTCATGTCATCATACGACCATGCAAATACGTCCTCATACTCTTTTAGAAACTCTGTGTATTCTTTCTTTTTTGATGGTGACAAATGAATGTTGATATGAGTCTCCTTGACGTTTTCTGAATCTCCCAGGTTGATAACTTCGGTCTCATCCAGGTTGGACTTAGGTCTGTTCTCAAAGTTCTCAACTTCTTTGAAAATCTCGTCGGATATGTCGTGCTCTTCTGAATCAATGTCTGTTTGCCGCGTTGTCTCATAACATGTCACAATCATTGGTTCATCAAGACAAGTAATAGCAATGTTGTATAAGTAAAGTATTGGGAGAAAACAATAACAATAAATATCAGATTCATAAAATTTAGAAGATGCTTTGATAGATTGAATAACTGTTTTGAACATTGAAAATCCTTGTTGCAGAAATTGGAAAAATACAAGAAAAGGGAAATCGTTTCGTCAATAAAACAGTAAATAATGCTTGTTTTGGCCTTGCTACCCCGAGGCTCGTCGGGCTTTTGTTGTCTTGATAGACCAGTTCTTGAGATATGCCCCCTTGATCATGGTCTATATGGAAAGGCCTTCCTCCCCCTCTCCCTCGAGGACAAAACAACAATCCATATCATCATCCTCTAAGAAAAAACTCCTCATTATTGCAAGTGCTTCTTCTTCATCTGAACCGTAGATAATGTCGGATTGCTTGAAAGTCTGCTCTCACATTCTCCTTTCTGATGCCGCTGGACTCTTCTATCTTAATTTTGCCTTTGTCTTTGCCCTTAGGAGGACTAGGGGGAGGAGTAGGTGGAGGGCCCTTGGATCTGGTGCGATAGGCTGATGATGCCAGAATGCACGAACTAACCTTTGGGGAGGGGAGTAAGAAAAAGTAAAAACAAAAGGTAATCAAGTCAGTGAGCATTATGAAAAGAGTATTGCAGTATTTGAACACATAATGCGGAAATGAAAGTGCGTCCTAAGTTGGGGACCTCTTTGTGCCTGAGGTAGGCCTAGCGACAAATTCATTTGGAGAACTTAAAATGTTAAATGCCTCATTTTATTGATAATAAAATAGACAAATCCCAAAACGATAGAAATAAAAGTCACTAATGGCCATTGGCCTTATTACAGTGATAGAAAAATAAAGACATTCCTATCTACTTGGTCCCAGAAGAACCTTCCCCAGATTCGGCATTCCTGCTTTCTTCTAACAGCTTTCCCAGCTCGCGAAGTCCCAGCAGCAGGACCATAACAAATCTGGGGACTTCGTGCCTCATTTTTCTTTTTGAAAAACAAATAGGTTAGGCCTTTACCCCCACCGGACTCGACTATTTAACGTCAATAATTAGCAGGAAGCATTTAGTTCTCCAAATAAATGCACAGAACGTGAGGGTGTCCGTTTGGGTTTACGGACACCCGGTGGACTTTTGGATAAGGCTATCTTAAAAGCTATCGTGCAGACGACACTTTAGCTTTTACTAGGTTTGACCATGATGCATGCAATAGTTCGACAAAGTAAGGTTTATATGGGGTTTTAGACTGGTACCCTTGAGCGGCAAACTCAAGGGGGAAAGGTACATAACCGTCGACTGCACCTCTGATCGACTGGTTTTACCTCTAATAAGCCTTTCCGAATTTAGGGGATGATAATATAGGAAGGGCACAACCAATCATCAAGCGTTGCTATAATATTTGGTTTGGCACGAGTGGAGTATGAATGTTAAGCATGATTTATGCAATAAGTAGTAACACAAGTTGTCACGTATTTGCACTTTAAAGAAACCGGTAAAAAAAGGTAATAATGATTTAATGCAGTTACAAAAAGGAAACAAAGAGACATGTCAGTTATGTTTGGAAATAGATACTCGAAGTAACCAATTAATTACATTCAACGGGAATGGGAAAGGGTGCAAGTGTTTAAATAAAGGCATAAATTCATGAAACAATTCGAAATGGTAAAAGCCTATAATCCCCAGCAGACTCGCCATGCTGCCGTGCACTATTTTTCCTCGCGGAGATCGGGTTTATGACATTGGTTGGGACAACTCGTTCCTTTTGGGAAAATGGTTTGCATATTTTGAAGAGTCGCCACCTAACGATTTTAACGGTGCGTTAGAAATAAACACAATTAGGATCCAATCAATAAAAGTATTCCCCACAATTAAGGGGTCACAGTTCAAACGGATACCACAGTAGTAAAGAAGGAAAGAGAACTAATTTGAAAAACTGATATTAATCGTACAAAGAGTAGTAAAGAATAGGGCATGTGATTAAGGCTAGTTATAGCATATATTAATTAAGGAAAGTATATAATTAATTGACATCATACTTATACGTAACAGAAGGTAGAAAATAATTATCAAAATTAGCAATCACAGGGAATCAGTTATCAAATAAGGTAACTGTCACACAAATATGCAAAATTAGTAAAGAGTTATAACAAAATAGAGAAGATAACACTGAGAATAAGCAGGTAATAAACTAGAAACAGGACCATAAAGAAGAACAATATCAAATATAAGTTAGGGTTTCGTATAGAGCATGATATAGTCAGGAATAATCGAACACAAAAACCTTAACAAACAAACATAAGTAAGAATCACAGAATCGTAGGATGTTTATGAGAAACACATAGATCAACTAAACACAACAACCAAGACGAACTCAGAACCCTAAAATGGGGTTTTTCTTAACAGAATAACTCGAGTAAAGGGAGAATGCTTAATCAAACATTTCAAATATACTAAGAATAATAGGTTAGTACAAAAAATCAGAAGAGAAAGCGTATAAAAGGGGTTAAGAGACCCTAGTTGAAGATGACGCGTTATATTAGAGAAATCAGAAAACCTTTAAGGAAAATAATAAAGAGCCCATAATATACATAGATCTAAGTCAAATCTAAAAGAAAATCGGAAAATACCAGGGGTTAGGGTTTCAGAGATTTGAAAAAAATAAGGAAAACCTTAAAGATGTTGCCATCGTTAGCCGGAAAAGCCATGGCTCTTACTCAAATGGCCGGAGGAGGCCAGAATATGGCATGAGGGACCATAGGTAGGAGCCGGACCACTCCAGGCTCGCCTGAGGGCCTTAGGGTGCCTTAGACAAGTGTAGGGTGAAGCAATAACCCGGAGACAGTGAAAGACCACAGTTTTTGGTGAGGGAACTAGCCGGAGAAGACGGACAGATTCCATTGGAGATGGAGAGATAAGGGAAGGTTATAGAGAGATAGAGAGAGAATTGAGAGGTTGGGAAAATGAGGGGTCGGAGGGGTAGTCTTTAGGTTATTAATGGTAAGAGTGAATCTGGGCCATTGATCAAATTTGATCAACGGTCCAGATTACACTTAGGATTGGATCGGCTGATTTTAATGGATTGGGCCTGGGGTCTTGGACTGGTTTCAATTGGGTTGGGGTCAGATTAAATTAGGCTATAACTTAAATAGAAAGGGCTAATTTCCAAATACCCAATTAAATAAAAATAGATAACAATTACATAAAATGAAATTAAGGCTAAATAGGTGAAATTAAGGTAATTAACTAGTATTTAAAATATAAAAGGACTGATTATTGAATTAAAATAGCATAAAAATATACAATTAGTCTATAATTGTACAATTGTTTTAATTATAGTTAAATAATGCCAAATTGGCCAATTTGTGAAATAACTAAATCCTAATAGGATTAAAAATGATATATTGATTTAAAAAATATTTTGAAATTCTTTATAATACAATTTATGAATATTTATTGAATATAAAAATACTGCATAAATTGGAAAAGGTTTGATAAAAATATGAAACATTTTGGAAAAATACTAGTTATTATAAAGAGTGATTTTTGAGGTATATATACAAATTTTAAAATAATTTGAGACAAAATTGGGTATCAATAATGTGTATTGATTATGAACAGTTGAATAAGGTGACGGTCAAGAATAAGTACCCGCTCCCGAGGATTGACGATTTATTTGATCAGTTGCAAGGTGCCAAGTGTTTTTCAAAAATAGATTTGAGGTCCAGGTACCATCAGGTAAGGGTTAAGGAGGAAGATATTATGAAGACATCATTCAGGACCAAATATGAGCACTTTGAGTTTCGTGTTATGTCGTTCGGTTTGACCAATGCCCTAGCAATATTCATGGATTTGATGAACCATGTGTTCAGGTCCTTTTTTGATCTGTTCATAATTGTATTTATCGATGATATATTGGTGTATTCTCGTTCAGAGGCTGAGCATGCAGATTGTCTGCGTACTTTGCTCAGAGTTCTACAAAAAGGGAAGTTGTATGCAAAATTCTCTAAATGTCAATTCTGGTTGAACTCTGTATCTTTCCTTGGGCATATCATTTCGGGTGAAGGAATCCGGGTGGACACACAAAAGATTGAGGCATTAAAGACTTGGCCTAGACCCTCGACACCCATGGATGTTTGTAACTTTCTCGGTTTGGCAGGTTATTATAGGAGATTTGTGGAGGGATTTTCTTCCCTTTCAGTACCTTTGACAAAGTTGACTCAGAAAGGAGCAAAGTTTCAATGGAATGATGCTTGCAAACGGTGTTTCAAGGCAGTAAAGGACAGATTAACTTCAGCACCGATTATAACGCTACCAGAAGGCACCGATGGTTATGTGATCTATTATGACGCTTCAGGCGTTGGATTTGGTTGTGTGCTGATGCATCATTGTAAGGTTGTATCTTATGCTTCTAGACAACTAATAATGCACGAGAAGAACTACCCGACCCACGATTTAGAGTTAGCCGTGGTGAATCATGCACAAAAGATGTGGAGCCACTACTTGTATGGCATTCATGTTGATATCTATACGAATCATAAGAGCCTCCAGTATATCTTCAAGCAAAAGGAATTAAATTTACATCAAAGGAGATGGTTAGAGCTATTAAAGACTATGACGTTAATATTAAATACCATCCGGGGAAAGTGAACGTAGTAGCCGACGCCCTCAACAGTAGATCTATGGGTAGCATGTCATATTTATAGCCGAAAAAGAGGGAAATAGACCATGAGATTCATCAGTTAGCTGGTCTTGGTGTTCGGTTACTAGACTCAGGTGATATTGGAATTACTATTCAGTATACGACAACATCCTCTTTAGTAACTGAAGTAAAGGAACGCTAGTACGAGGATCCTGTGTTAGTTCATTATAGGAATACCACCCCTCAGAAGGAGAAGACACCATTTGTAATTACAGAAGAAGGGGTCCTTAGATGTCGAGGACGATTATGTGTCCCTAATGTTGCAGGATTGTGTCGGCAGGTTATGGGAGAAACTCATTATTCTCGTTATTTTGTCCATCCATGAGCGACAAAGATGTATCATGATATCAGGGAAGTATATTGGTGGGACAGAATGAAAAAGGATATAGCGGAGTTTGTTGCTTAGTGTCCTAACTGTCAGCAGGTTAATATTGAGCATCAAAAACCCGGTGGGTCATTGCAGGCTATGGAGATTCCAACTTGAAAATGTGAAGTAATCAATATGGATTTCATCGTAGGGTTACCTTGTACCCAGCGTAAGTTCGATTCGATATGGGTGATTGTTGATAGGCTTACAAAGTCAACCCATTTTCTGCCTGTTAGACCTACATATTCCTCAAAGGATTATGCAACGCTTTATATTAAGGAGATAGTACGACTACGTGGTGTCCCTGTATCTATTATCTCGGATAGAGGAGCTCATTTTACAGCTAACTTCTGGAGGTCCTTCCAAAAAGGATTGGGGACTTAAGTAAGTCTTACTACAACTTTTCATCCCCAGGCAGACGGACATGTTGAGCATACTATTTAGACAATGAAGGATATGTTACGATCTTGTGTGATAGACTTCAAAGGTAGCTGGGATGATCATCTGTCGATTATTGAGTTGCATATAATAATAACTACCATTCTAGTATTCATATGGCTGCATATGAAACTCTTTACTGGCGGAAGTGTAGATCGCCTATAGGGTGGTTCGATGTTGGGAAAACTACGTTAGTAGGGCTAGACCTGGTTCAGCAACCCATAGAAAAAGTAAAGCTTATCCGAGATCGACTGTTGACAGCTCAGAGTCATCAGAAGTCATATTCTGACGTGCGGCGACGTGATTTAGAATTCAGGGTTAATGACTGGGTATTCTTAAAAGTGTCACCTATGAAGGGTGTTATGAGGTTTGGCAAGAAAGGCAAACTTAGCCCACGGTATATTTGGGCCTTATAGGATCATTCGGAGAGTGGGCCAAGTAGCTTATGAGTTAGAATTACCCTCGAATTTGTAGTATGTCCATCCGGTTTTTCACGTATCCATGTTACGAAAGTGCATTGGCGATCCTACCAAGTGGTTCCCACAAGTGATGTACAGATTACAGAGGACTTATCATACGAGGAAATTCCGGTTGCCGTTCTAGACCGACAAATCCGTAAGCTACGAAATAAGGAGGTAACCTCCGTGAAAGTACTTTGGAGAAACAATAATGTGGAAGAAATGACTTGGAAGACCGAAGAAGACATGAAGTCTAGATATCCTTACTTATTTCCTCCTCCAGAGAAGGGTGCGACAGGGTCATCACAACTGTAAGGTACGTGTATAAATTTTGTGTTGGTTCTTTTCATTGGTCATCTAAGGCAATTGTCGTTATTGATAATTATGGTCCTATGTGGCGTTGAGTTATTAAGCTTCTACAGGAATAATTGGTAGTAGTGTTGTTACTAAGGCGACCCTGCCAAAGTTATATAGAACTTGGGGAATTGAACATTCGAGGACGAATGTTTCTAAGCGGGGAAGGAAGTTACATCTTGCGCTTTCGTACGTTAAAGTTTCGTGTTCCGTTAATTGACGTAGACTCGGGGATGAGATTATCTTGAGGTTAACGTAGTTATGCTAATTATAACAAACGGTAAGTAAGTGTCATGAAGGATAAAGGATACACTAATTAAAGAAAATGAGTTTCGTTGAAGGTGGCCGATTTAGGAAAAAAAATACGGGTCGACCTATAATACCCGATAATTATGGACTAGTACCATGCAAGGTACCATATGACCACGGTAGTATGATATATAAAGAATATTAAAAATAAATAGAATTTTAAGTAATTTGAGACAAATTTTAATTATGCGGGTAATTGGTCAATTACCGGGTAACGGGACATTACCTAATTAACTAATAAGTGGATAAAAACTTAATAAATTACACCCCTAGAAACGTGGCAGAAAGCCACCGGCCTAAGAGGATGACTCTTAGTCACCTTATCATTAGGTGGCTATTTTCTAAGGTTTATAGGAATTTAATAACTAATACTTACTACAAAAGTCTTATCCATTTCATTTTAAGCAAAAACCAAGAACATCTCTAACCCAACAACCTAAAAACATACATCACATTTCCTAGTTCAAGACTTCAAAGAATAGAAGCTTGATTCCGTTCAAGACTTCAAGACCAGAAGAAAAATTCAATCCGATTTTTGGGGTTAAAAATTCAACCCATGAAGGTTCCAACAGAAATTATTAGAATCGTAGCAACGTACAATTTTGTGATTCCAAAAGAGTACGGTGCAATCTTCAAGAATATTATACATAGTTTTCCCCACTCCAGGTATGTTAAGGCCATCCCTTATTTCTTTGTGGCGTGGTCCAAGTTATACAGAAGAAATGAGCTAAAGCACAATTTCCATAAATTACTCTATTCATAGAAATACTAGGGGTGTCTGTATTCTTGATTCCCCAGGTGAATTATTATTATCTTTTGTTCATGGGTCTCAGAGTAATACGCAGATGAAAAAGTTTATCCGGTAGGAATATTGAGATTATTACATATTTTTCATGCATTTAATTCATTTATACATGTGCATTGACCCATGACCAGATGACGCTATATATGCGTATATATGTAAATATATGTATATGGGATATGGGAAAAGGTTACGACATTATATACGCACCCCACCTGATCAGTTGGTATATATTGATGATGTTGCCCACAGTGGTCGAGATGATATGAAGCGATGCCCTCAGTGGCTTGATGATGTTATATACACCTATAACTATGCGTGACACAACATTTATATACACGTGCATAACATTATACATGTTTCAGAATTTACAAGGTTATTCAGACTTACAGATGGATTTCTTTATTCCGTGTTTCATCTATGTCTCTTACGTACAGATTTTCATGCCTTACATACTCAGTACATTTTTCGTACTGACGCCCTATTTCACGGGTCATGTGTTTCATGCCCGCAGGTACAGGTAGGCAAGCTGACGGTCCCCTTTCTTAGGACCCTTGATCAATGAGAGTTGGAGTGATCCACTTGATCCAGAGCTGCTTTTGATTTTGGTATGATATGTTTGTATATATATGGGTATGACACGTGGCTGAGTCCCGTCTTTATACAGTTATATTTTTATTAGAGGACTGTAGACAGTTATGTATAGTTGGATAGTATGTGGCCTTGTCGGCTTTCAGTTTTAGGTGTATAGTTGTATATAGCAGGCTTGCCGGCTCACCCACTGTATTCTGCATGTATATGTACATATGCCTTTTTGGCAGTTTTCCTTCATGTATGTTATTTTTGCAATTCATCAGATGTTATTCAGGTTTATATCATATATGCATGCTTAGGGGTGTTTCATAGGTAGGACTCGGGCACCCGTCGCGGCCCATCGATTTGGGTCGTGACACACCTTATTTGTACTTCGCGATCATGAGGCTATTTCCCTGATCAAGATGAAGGAATAACTGGGCAGGATGTTTAATGTTCAAAATGAGGGTTTGAGTTCATAATTCCAAATTTTCATTAGAGAGCTCGGGAGAAGGCAATTTTAGAGGGGATTTTCAGAGGAGTAATTGGGGCAAGTGTTCTTCACTTAATTTTGGTTAAATTGCATGAGTGCCACTTGATTTTTGTCATCTACGCTAGGAGTTTGGGGTGAAAATTTGGGGGAAAATGGGGGAAATGTGGAGAATTTATTTTGGGGAATGGAATGGCCATTTGATGTCGGATTTTGAAGAGTTTGATATGGGTAGACTCGTAAGTGAATGAGGGTTCTAGTTTTGTAATTTTTGTCGAATTCCAAGACGTGGGCCCCAAGGTCGGGTTTAGCCAATTTTGAGATTTTTGATGTAATTTGATTGGCTTCGCGTGGGTTTTGTTCCTCTAGAGTATCTTGATGGTATGACTCTGATTTTGATAGATTCGGGATGATTTGAGGCTGAGTCGAGCGGCAAGGGCATCGCGATGTAGATTTTCATCCGGTTTGAGGTAAGTAATGATTGTAAATCTTGTCCTGAGGGTATGGAACCCCGGATTTCACATCGTTTCATTATTTTCAAGTGGAACACATGCTCGGTGACGAGTGTGTGGCATGCACTGCTGGGGATCGTGACTTGGTCCGTCCCGTAGCAGCTATTAAGTTGCGTATTTGACTGAAAACTATATGATGCTTTGTGTATTAGAAATTATTACTATGAGTTTGGTTGAATGCTGTATTTGGGCCTCGTGCCAAGTTATTTGGAACCTTAGGGGCTTTTACTACTATTTACTCACTATTTTGATCTAAAATATGTACTCAGTCATGCTATGTTTTTACTGATTTCATAACTCAGTCTTGTTCACTCCGTTTGATGCATAAAATGATATTTGGGCTGAGCACCCTGTTTTATAGATAGCCCGAGTGGCTGGAGTGATTTTTTACTGAGTGAGGCCGAGGTCCCGTACTGTGAGGATATATGGGATCGGGTTGCACGCCGCAACATATGATTACTGATTCATGATTAAGTGAGGCCGAGGGCCTGATTGATTACGCCACGAGATGGCTTGTTATAGCACTTGGGCTGTAGGAGCCCCTCCGGAGTCTGTACACCCTAGTGAGCACAGGTACCTACTGAGTGCGAGTGCCGAGTGACGAGTGATTGAGAGGCATGAGGGGCTGTGAGGTTGCCCGAGGGGCTGATTATGAGTGATTGTGAGGTTTGTCTGAGGGCCTGATTTGAGTGTTGTTATGCCCGAGGGGCGGTTTTTGATACATGTTTTTGCTCCAGAGGCTACTTATGACTTTTATCACTTTTACTCTGAATTCTGGAATTTCTGTTGAAATTGTTGGAAAAATATTTTCAAATGATTTTTTACTGAAATCGGTTTTTAAGTGTGATGATTCAACATATGTATTGTTGGAAAGAAGAGCTGTATTTACTTTGAAATTATAACATGTACTTACGTGTTTGTTATTACTCAGACCTTATTTACTTTTATTAGTTACTGAGTTGGCGTACTGACATTACTCCCTACACCTTGTGTGCAGATTCAAATTATGGAGATTTGCGAGGTAGCTGCATAGCTTCCGCAGCCTTGCCTTCTCCTTCTTACTTTTACAGTTTTATTCTCCCAGACTTGTATTTCCTTCAGATGCTCATGACTAGCGACTCCGGGATTTTGGGCTGTATTTAGTGTTTGGTATATCCTTACTTGTTTTGAAATGCTGACACAGTAATTTTTATGAAATATCAGATTAGTAATGATTTGAATGAAAGGCTTCTTTATGCTATAAGTAGTGAATTGTCTGGCCTAGTACCACGATAGGCGCCATCACGACCGGAGGGTTTTGTTGTCCTGACAAGTTGGTATCAGAGCCTAGGTTACATAAGACTTAATAGTCATGAGCAGGTTTAGTACACTCTTGCGGATCGGTACATAAACGTCTGTAATTATCTTCGAGATGCTACCGAACCCTTAGGAAAAATCTCACATTCTTGAATTCTTGTCGCGCGAATCTGTTGATTCTGGTAACTAAACTTTTGTTGTTTCATTTTCTCACAGATGGTGAAGACACGTGCTACCGGACAGGGCGATCAACTACCAGTGGGAACCAAGAAGGTTTGAGGCTGAGGTCGAGGCCGTGGTAGAGGTAGAAGTGTATCCCGCGCAGCTGCTGGGGCGGTACCCATAGACCCGCCTGTTATTCTAGATCAGGTCCCAGCCGCAGATCTTCCAGCGGGACTGGCCCAGGCACCGGCTGTGTCTATTATTTATTCGTGTCTTCATGAGACCTTGGCTCAGATTTTGACCGTGTGCACCATTCTTGCACAGGCGGTCGCTGTTACTTCTACAACCGCTACTTCTCAGGTCGGGGAAGGCACTCACACTCCTTTTGCCCGTACACCTGAGCAGGTTATTCAGGGACTTTAGACACCTGGGGCAGCTCCAGCCCAGCCGATTCCACCTGTTCAGGATTATGTGATTCCCGTCATGCCAGATGATGAGCAACGTAAGTTGGAGAGATTTGGTAAACTTTAGCCCCCCGACGTTCAGCGGCACAGAGGGCGAGGACGCCCAGGGTTTCTTAGACACGTGTTAGAGGATTCTATGTACATCAGGTATATTAAAGACCAGTGGGGTCTCGTTCACTACCTTCCAGTTTTCAGGAGCTGCCTTTACTTGGTGAGAGGATTATGAGAGGCATAGGCCTGTTGGTGTAACACCCCTTACTTTGCAGCAATTCTCCGTTCTCTTTCTGGAGAAGTATGTGCCACAGTCCCATAGAGAGAATTTGTGCAGGTAGTTCGAGCAGTTGCAACAGGGTGATCTGACCGTAACACAGAATGAGATGAGGTTTTCAGAGCTAGCTCAGCATTCCGTTTGGTTGGTTCCCACGGATAGAGAGAGGGTCCGGAGGTTCGTGGATGGTCTCTCATATCAGCTTCGGATTCTCATGACCAGGGAGTGAGTATCGGGTGCTACTTTTGAGGAGGTTGTTGTTATTGCCCGAGAGATTGAGTTAGTTCGTCGCCAAGAGCGAGATGAGAGGGAGGCCAAGAGGCCTCGAGGATCTGGTAGTTTTGGTGGTGTCCCTTCAGGAGGACAGTTCCAGCACGACGGAGGCCGTCCATTCAGGCAGTCTCAGCCAGGCCACTCAGGTTATCGTGGGGGATCATCTGGTCAAGGTCATCATAGTTCTCATCAGGGGAACACATCATTCAATGCCCTCCCAGCCCAGAGTCCATCCCATGCACCATCGGTTCAGGGTTCCTCCACGCCAGGTTCTTCTATCAGTTATCCTGGTTCTAGGGGTTCCCTTCAGTCCCCGGCCCCTGCACCAGGGAGTTGTTTTGAGTGTAGAGAGTTTGGGCACGTGTGGAGGCAGTTTCCACATCATCGTGGTGGTCCGTCTCGGCAGAGGGGCCAGCCCTCGACTTCAGCTCCAGTTACTTCACCACTCGCCCAGCATGCTAAGGGTGGGGGTCAGGCAGCTAATGGCCTTCCTAGAGGGGGAGGTCGATCAGGTGGAGGCCAGGCCCATTTTTATGCACTCCTAGCCAGACCGGATGCTATGGCCTCAGATGAAATGATTACAGGTATTGGTTCAGTCTTTAACCGAGATGCTTTGGTCTTATTTGATCCTGGCTACAGGTATTCCTATGTTTCCTCATATTTTTCTCATTTTTAGATATACCCCGCGAGTACTTAGTTACATTCGTTCATGTGTCACTCTGGTGGATGATACTGTTGTTGTGGACCGTGTGTATCGGTCGTGTGTGGTATCTATTGGGGGTGTAGAGACCCGAGTGGATTTGTTATTGGTTAGCATGGTTGACTTTGATGTGATATTGGGCATGGATTCGCTATCTTCATGTCATGCTATTCTAGATTATCACGCTAGGACCGTGACTTTAGAGATGCCGGGATTCTCGAGAGTTGAGTGGAGAGGTTCTATTGATTATGTGCCGAGTATGGTGATTTCATACCTAAAGGCTGAGACTCCCGCTATTGATTATGTTTCTGTGGCCCGTGATTTTCCGGATGTGTTACTCGTAGATCTGCAGGGCATGCCGCCTGGGGTGGATATTGATTTTAGTATTGATCTAGCGCAAGGCACTTAGCCTAATTCTATTCCACCGTATCGTATGGCACCGGCGGAGCTGAAAGAATTGAAAGAGCAGCATCAGGAACTCCTAGATAAAGGGTTCATTCGGCCTAGTATGTCTCCTTGGGGCGCGCCGATGTTATTTGTGAAGAAGAAGGATGGTTCCATGCAAATGTGTATTGACTACAAGTAGATGAACAAGGTTACAGTCAAGAATAAGTATCATTTTCCTCGTATTGATGATTTGTTTGACCAGCTTTAGGGAGCCAGGGTGTTCTCTAAGATTGATTTGAGATCCGGGTACCATCAGATGAAGATTCGGGAATCAGATATTCCCAAGACGGCTTTTAGGAACTGTTATGGCCATTATGAGTTCTTGGTGATGTCATTTGGGCTGACCAACGCCCCAGTGGCGTTCATGCATTTGATGAACAGTGTGTTGCAGCCATACTTGGATTCCTTGACATCCTGGTGTATTCTCGTAGCTAGGAGGAGTATGCTCAGCATTTGAGAGTTGTATTGCAGAGATTGAGGGAGGAGAAGCTTTATGCAAAGTTATCCAAGTGTGAGTTTTGTCTTGGCTTAGTATCTTTCTTGGGGAACGTGGTGTCCAATGAGGGTATTCAGGTTGACCCGAAGAAGATAGAGGTGGTACAGAGTTGGCCCAGACCGTCCTTAGCTACAGAGGTTAGGAGCTTCCTTGATTTGGAGTGGTATTACCATCGCTTTGTGGATGGGTTTTCTTCTATTACTTCGCCCTTGACCAAATTGACTCAGAAGGGTGCTCCGTTCAGGTGGTCGGGTGAGTGTGAGGAGAGCTTTCAGAAGCTCAAGGCTACTTTGACCACATCTCTAGTGTTAGTATTTCCATCAACTTTAGATTCTTATACCGTGTATTGTGATGCCTTGAGGATAGGCATGGGTTGTTTATTGATGCAGGAGGGTAGGCTAATTGCCTACGCCTCACGCCAGTTGAAGACTCATGAGAAAAATTATATGGTGCATGATCTCGAGCTAGTAGCCATTGTTCACGCCTTGAAAAATTAGCATCATTATCTGTATGGGGTTCATTGTGAGATTTTTACTAATCACCGTAGTCTGCAGTATCTGTTTAAGTAGAAGGATCTGAATTTGCATCAGCGGAGATGGTTGAAGCTTCTCAAGGACTATGATATCACTATTCTATACCATCGGGGGAGGCCAATGTAGTGGCTTATGCCTTGAGTCACCGAGCAGAGAGTTTGGGGAGTCTAACATATCTTCTAGCAGCAGAGAGACCTTTAGCACTTGATCTTCAGGCCTTAGCGGGCCAGCTTGTGAGATTGGATTTATTAGAGCTCCGCCAGGTATTGGCTTGCGTAGCCTCTAGGTCTTCTCTTTATGACCGTATCAGATAGCACTAGTATGATGACCCACACTTACTTGTTCTTCAGGATAGGGTCCGGCGAGGTGATTCCAGGGATGTAGCTATCAGTGATGATGGTGTGATGAGGATGCATGGTCGGATATGTGTGCCTAATGTAGATGGACTTTGGGAGTTGATTCTTGAGGAGGCCCACAACTCGCGGTATTCCATCCATCCGGGTGCCGCGAAGATGTATCAGGATATGAGGCAGCATTATTGATGGAGGCGGATGAAAAAGGATATTGTTGGATTTGTATCTTGGTGTCTCAACTGTCAGTAGGTCAACTATGAGCACCAGAAACCAGGTGGATTACATCCGAGGTTGGATATTCCGGAGTGGAAGTGGGAGTGGATCACCATGGACTTTGTAGTTGGGCTCCCACGGACTTCGAGGATGTTCGATGCTATTTAGGTTATTATGGATCGACTGACCAAGTCCGCGCACTTCAATCCTGTTGGCACTACTTATACTTCGGAGCGGTTAGCTGAGATTTATATCCGGGAGATTGCCTGATTTCATGGTGTTCTAATTTCCATCATTTCTCAAAAGAGGTACTCAGTTCACATCGCAGTTTTGGAGGGCCGTGAAGAGAGAGTTGGGTACTCAGGTTGAGTTGAGCACAACATTTCATCCTCAGACAGACGGGCAGTTTGAGCGCACTATTCAGATACTAGATGACATGTTGCGCGTTTGTGTTATTGATTTTGGGGGTTCATGGGACCAGTTTCTTCCACTCGCGAAGTTTGCATATAATAATAGTTATCAGTCGAGTAATCATATGGCTCTATACGAGGCTTTATATGTGAGGAGGTGTAGATCTCTAGTCGGTTGGTTTGAGTCGGGTGAGGCTAGGCGCTTGGGTACAGATTTGGTGTAGGATGCTTTACATAAGGTGAAGTTGATTCAAGAGCGGCTTCGCACGGCGCAGTCTAGGCAGATGAGCTATGCAGACAGGAAGGTCCGAGATGTATCTTTCATGGTTGGGGAGAAGGTTCTGCTGAAGGTGTCACCCATGAAAGGTGTTATGCGATTTTTAAAGAGGGGAAAGTTGAGTCCCCGATTTATTGGGCCTTTTGAGGTGCTTCAGAGAGTAGGGGAGGTGGCTTATAGGCTTTCTTTGCCACCCAGCTTGTTGAGTGTTCATCCAGTGTTTCACGTTTCCATCCTTCAGAAGTATGTTGGTGACCCGTCTCATGTTTTGGACTTCAATTCGGTTCAACTAGAGGGTGATATGTCTTATGAGGTTTAGCTAGTAGCTATTTTGGGTCGTCTAGTCCGAAGGTTGAGGTCAAAGGATATAGCTTCAGTTAAGGTGCAGTGGAGAGGGCAGCCAGTGGAGGAGTCCACTTGGGAGACCAAGCGGGATATGCGAAGAAGATATCCCCACCTATTTGAGGCCCCAGGTACGTTTCTAGACACGTTCGTAGACGAACGTTTATTTAAGAGAAGGAGGATGTAACGACCCAGCCGGTCATTTAGAGAGTTTTGCCTCGTTTTCCCTATTTCTGCTTCATGCTTGTATGGTTCGGCTCTTTTATGTTGTGTTGAGTTGATTGGTTTGGTTTCGGAGTATTGTGGAGAGAAATAAGACACTTAGTCTCTTAAGTTGGTGATTTAGTTGGAAAAGTCAACCTGAAGTTGACTTATATGTAAATGATCTCGAAATATGGGTTTTATGGTTCAGATAGCTTCGTTAGGTGATTTGGGATTTAGGAGTGTGTTAAGAATGTTATTCGGAGGTCCGTAGTAGAACTAGGGTTGAATTGGCGAAATTCAATTTTTGGCGATCTTCGGTCGACAATGGAAAATTAGCTATCGGGGTCGGAATGGAATTCTATAAATTGGGATAGGTTCGTAGTGTCATTTGGGATATGTGTGTAAATGTTTAGGTCATTCGGACGTGGTTTGGTTTGTTTCGATATCGTAGGCGTATTTCCGAAGTTTAGAAAACCTTAGGCTTGAACTTTGAGTTGATTTGGTGTTTTGATATTGTTTAGAGTGTTCCGAGGATTCGACTAAGTTCGGGTGATGTTATGGGATGTGTTGGCATGTTTGGTCGAGGTCCCGATGGCCTCGGGTGTGTTTCGGAAGCCCAACGGGTCATTTTTGGACTTGAAAAGTTGGCAGATTTTTTGGTGTTTTGTTGCAAAAGATTTGTTCTTCACGATCGCGAAGAGGAGGTCGCGATCGTGTAGGTTT
Source organism: Nicotiana paniculata (assembly GCA_005239505.1). Lineage (NCBI taxonomy): Eukaryota > Viridiplantae > Streptophyta > Magnoliopsida > Solanales > Solanaceae > Nicotiana > Nicotiana paniculata. The sequence goes on from ML320002.1 coordinate 46,256, forward strand.
AATTGGGGCTGCGTTGGTGTTGTTCTATGTGATTGCAGAGTTTAGGTCGCGATCGCATATGTGTGTGGTGCAGTGCTTCACGACCGTGTGGCCAGGGTCGCGTTCACGTAGAAGAGGGTGAGCCGGGGAAAGGTTGAAGGGATTACTCTATGCGGTCGCGTGAGAAAGGTTGCGATCGCGTAGTGTCGTGTAGCATTGGTTCACGAACGCGTGGGTTTTTACGCGATCGCGATGAAGGAATAACTGGGCAGAATGTTTAAAGTTCAAAACAAGAGTTTGAGTTCATAATTCCAAAATTTTATTAGAGAGCTCGGGAGAGGGAGATTTTAGAGGGGATTTTCAGAGGAGTAATTGGGGTAAGTGTTTTTCACTTAATTTTGGTTAAATTCCATGATTGTATCTTGATTTTTGTTATATAAATTGGGAGTTTGGAGTGAAAATTTTGAGAAAAATGGGGGATATTTGGAGAGTTTATTTCAGGAATTGAATGACCATTTGATGTCGTATTTTGAGGAATTTGATATGGGTAGACTCGTGAGTGAACGGGGATTCAAGTTTTGTAATTTTTGTCGGATTCCGAGACGTGGGCCCTAGGGTCGGATTTGGCCAATTTCGAGATTTTTGATGTAATTTGATTGTTTTCGCGTGGGTTTTGTTCCTTTAGCGTATATTGATGGTATGAATCTGATTTTGATAGATTCAGGACGATTTAGGCCGAGTCGAGCGGCAAGGGCATCTCGGTGTAGATTTTCATCCGGTTTGAGGTAAGTAATGATTGTAAATCTTGTCTTGAAGGTATGGAACCCAAGATTTCACATCGTTTCACTATTTTGAAGTCGCGCACATGCTGGGTGAAGAGCGTGTGGCATGCACTACTGGGGATCGTGACGTGGTCCATCCCGTAGCAATTTTTAAGTTGCGTATTTGACTGAAAACTATATGATATTTTGTGTTTTAGAAAGTATTACTATGTTTTGGGCTGAATGTCATATTTGAGCCTCGTGCCAAGTTGTTTGGACCCTTAGGCTCTTTTACTACTATTTCCTCATTGTTTTGATCTAAAATCTATACTCAGTCATGCTATGTTTTTACTAATTTCATAACTTAGTCTTGTTCACTCCGTTTGATGCATAAAATGATATTTGGGCTGAGCACCCTGTTTTATTGATAGCCGAAGTGGCTGGAGAGATTTTTGACTGAGTGAGGCCGAGGGCCTGTACTTTGAGGATATTATTGGATCGGTCTGCACGCCGCAACATGTGGTTACTGATTCATGATTATGTGAGGCCGAGGGCCTGATTGATTATGCTACGATATGGCTTGTTATAGCACTTGGGTTGTAGGAGCCCCTCCGGAGTCTGTACACCCCCAGTGAGCGCAGGTACCTAGTGAGTGCGGGTGTCGAGTGACGAGTGATTGGGAGGCATGCGTGGCTGTGAGGTTGCCCGAGGGGCTTATTATGAGAGATTGTGATGTATGTCTGAGGGCCTGATTTGAGTGATGTTATGCCCGAGGGGCCGTTTATGATACATGATTTTTCCTGAGAGGCTACTTATGACTTTTATCACTTTTACTCTGAACTTTTGGAATTTCTGTTGAAACTGTTGGAATAACTGAAATTTGTTATTAAGCGTGATGATTTGACATATGTACTGTTAGGAAGAAGAGTTGTATTTACTGTGAAATTATAACATGTACTTACGTGTTTCTTATTGATCAGACCTTATTTACTTTTATTACTTACTGAGTTGGCGTACTCACATTACTCCCTACATCTTGTGTGCAGATTTAGGTGATAGGGCATCAGGGTGAGAGCTGATTTTCCTGTCTCAGAGTTTTATGGAGATTTGCGAGGTAGCTGAACGGCGTCCACACTTGCCTTATCCTTCTTACTTTTACATCGTTTATTTTTCCCAGACTTGTATTTTATTTAGATGCTCGTGACTAGCAACTCCGGGATTTTAGGCTGTATTTAATGTTTGGTATATCCTTACTTGTTTTGAAATGCTGAAACGGTAATTTTTATGAAATATTAGATTAGTAATGATCTGAGCGAAAGGTTTCTTTGTGCTATAAGTAGTGAATTGGCTGGCCTAGTATCACAATAGGCTCCATTACAGACAGAGGGTTTTGGGGTTGTGACAAAATGCAAGGAAATAAATTCAATAGTGTTGATATTCACAAAATAAATGAAAATACACACTTCTTATTCTTACTAATTTGTGTTAGTGGAGATGTAGAAGTGGTTAACTGAAAAACGGGCTATGTTGTGTATGGTTTATGTCAAGTTAATTGGTTGAGAAGAATATGTGCTCGACTTGTGAGTGTAGTGTATTAAAGTGCTTAGGAGGGTTAGTCACTATTACTAAATGTATCTTACCTGTCACTTAGCCTACATTACAACCCGAAAAGACCTAATTGATCCAAGACCTGGATAGCTTAGATTAGTAGATATGTACACTACGTGCAAGCTTATAGTATGACAACATGATGCACATGAATTTATTTGTGAGAGTGAGTGAGTTTTGTTAAATTGTGTGATTTCCTTAATTTATGTTCAAATTGATATTTGAATGTATGGACTAATTCTATATTCACTCTCTTGTTTGTTGGTAGGGGTGCATGATCTCAAGACAAATTGGTAATGTTGTTAACGTCTCTCGTTGGGTAAGTGCGCGAGTTGAGGGTGCTTAGTGGTAATGAGTCGGCTCTTGCAGTAGGGTGTTTATGGGTAGGTTGTTTGAATTTTTTGAATTAAATCACTAATACTTGGGCATGTTTAAAACAGGAAGAATGTGAATTTCTTATGTTCATGCTTGATTGTCGGTATCGACCATAGTCAAAGGTCGAGTGCCTGATTGAAAATTTTAATTTCTCCTCCATAGTTGATGAGAAAGTTGTTGGGGGTGTAATTGATAGTTCCATTACTCGAGGATGAGCAAGAGTTTAAGTTTGGGGGGTTGATATTCGACTTAAAGTATATGTATTTATATGCAAGCCGCCTCATATTTTGTGGAATTTGCACGAGTAATGTAATGATTTATTCTAATTTGTGGTATATTTATGTGTAGGAATCACCTGGGGGCAATGTGGGACAAGCACGAAGTGAAGAAAAAAGAGAACAAAAGAAGAAAAAGGCCCAGTGCAGTGCCCAAGCCAGCGCGTTGCGCTACCTGGGGCACAACTTACATGCCTGAAAATATTTGGGCACTACTCAGTGCTAGGTCTAGCGCGTCGCGCTACCCTAAACACTAGGTGACGAGAATTCTCCTATTTTGCTCAGGACAAGGTTATTTCGGACCTACACACTCCCAATTCTTATAAAAAAGAAGTCTAAACCTATTTTGAACGGGGAGAGGCCACTTTGAGATAAAAACACAAGTACCGAACACTCGGGAGCAAGGATTCTCAATTTTTCTTCCTCTTTATTAGTATTTATAACTATTCAACACTTATGAAATTTATTAAATTTATCATGAGTTGCTATGAACCTCATTATTATGGGGTTATGAGTCGTTATTGACTATTGTAGTTTGACGGTTGATTGTTTTTCTTGGTTTATTGTATTAATGTATTTATTTAATCATGCATTTAATTATTCTAATGCGTAGATAACAATAGAGTACTATCTAAGAATTTATAGTTTAACTCGAAAGTGGGAACTATAGATTACATATAAGATTGAATCGAGTAAGTTCTTGAATCCGGGCATCAGAGAATAGATTCGCTAGGATAGACATATTCTAGTTGGCTTACTTGGCTATTCTGGCAAGAAATATACATGCATTCTTGTTAATTATAATTCTACAGACATATAATATTAGGTTGGCTTGAATAGGCGATCAAAGCGTCGAAAGAATTTCACGAGCATAATAAACCATGTTAATCAATAAATTAGATAAGTCAAGTGACTAAATCAACCGGAAGAATGCAATATGATATACATTATTCACATAAACCCGGAATATTCCCATCTCATTAAATTATTTCTAAGTGTTTGCTTGCTGCTTTGCACTTTTTTAACTGTTAGCTTGTTTAGTAATTTCGTAGTAATTTTTAGTCGTAAAAATCACAATCATCTTCTTCACAACCCCTTGAGCAATAAATTTATAAATAGTTTAGATTGGACAATAGTTGATCATAAATCTTCGTGGGAACGATACTTTCTCATCACTTTATTACTTGTTGACCACTATACTTGCGTGTGTGTTTGCAACCAACAACGCGGTAAAGACATGAGATTTTACCAAATCCTCTCTGAGGCTGGGTACGGTATAATATGATATGAGATGATATGCCCCAACGAGTGGCTGAATAATATTATATTACATTTAATGTATAGCCCCAATGAGTGGCTTAGCTTTTACAAAACTTGCATACATTCATGATTCATAATTACCGCAGTGCACGCCCCCGTGGCTTGTCTTTGGTATTCAGGTTAAACTTGTGTCTTCGTATCTCTTATGTTATGAATTTATTTTACATACATTATCCATCTTACATACTCAGTACATCATTTGTATTGACGCCCCTTTCTTCTAGGCATTGTGTTCATGCCCATATGTATAGATAGACCCGGTGATGTCCCTTCCCAATAGGGTGCACATTTCAGCTATTGTTGTCGCACTCTACTTCTGCGAAGTAGCTGTACAAAAGTCGATAGGTACCAAAACATATGTTTATGTTGTTTTGGGCATGGTGGGGTCATGTCCCGACCAATTTATGTATTGTGGTGTTCTTAGAGGCTTGCAGACTATTGTCTAACATGTATGTAAATATGGTTATGACACTGTTGATAGTGGATGTGCATATAAATATATATTCAAAATTAAGGTTTCTTCCACAGTCAATTATGAACATTTATTAATATTGGTACCATACTAGGAGGCCTGGTCGACCCAGGTTCATAATGAAAGATTTAAGGATGGACGTTTGTTCGCACGGGCCTTCGGGCACCGAGTGCCGGTCACACATTTCGAGGTTAGGGTGTGACAATATGGGGTCAGTTTTACTGATACTACACTTCTGCACTTTGCATGCAGATCTTGGAGCTGATGCAACTGTGTATGGTGAGAGCTAGCATTGAAGATGTACCTGCTTTCCAGATATAGCTACCATTTGTCCTTGGTAGTTTTAGATTCCTATTTTGTTTATGTATCCAAACATATGTTGCACTTATTTTTATACTAGCTTTGTAAATCTAAGTCTCAGTGGTTCATGGCTTGTATTATCAATCCTTGGGTTATTTTATTGAAATTCAGTTATTTTACTTATTAATACTTATTATTTTCATTAGAGTTATGTTGACTATTGCTTGTCTTACCTACCGGATTGGATTATGTGCCATCATTTCTAGGTAGATTTTGGGTCGTGACACAACCTAGGTGAGGTGGACAGGCCCATAACGTCTGACGTCCATAGGCGACCCATTATGTAAAAAGTAGTAAACTTACCACATTTTCAAGGCCTCGACCAACACAGACATCTGTCTAGCATACGGTAACTGGCCACAGGTACACATACGTCTACAAAAGCCTCTAAGAGCGTCTGACCAACATAACATAGTCGAAACAGGGCCCCGACCTACCCATAAGTCTATATTAAAAAAATCAAAACATAATGACCTCTGGATTCGGCTCCACCCTGAATGATATAGAGTGTACTCATCAACAGTTGGAACTAAAATTATTTACTTTGGGGGTCCATCAAATAGACCTGCATCATGAAATGCAATGTCCCCGGCCAATGGGATGTCTGTACAAAATAATGTACCAAGTATTTAAGGAAACTGAATAATAATAAACAAGTACAATAATCAAATAAAAGAATGCTGAAGGAAGATGACTGGATAAAATAACGGTCAAGATCATCTGGAGATCAGAGCTCACATTTTACAACTGAAGGACCTGAAATGAGGTTGATGATGATCCATAAGCTCTTGAAGAAGAAATTGCCATGGTGTAAAGAAACGTGAATCGATTGATGAGAAGATACATAAACACAAAAAAGGAAGGATATCATCAAGACGAACTAGGCAGTACAATGAACAAGACAAAAATGACAGAAAATAGTTTGAATGTGTAAGGTATGGCCATGTTCAAGCTGAATGCCCAGAATTAAAGAGGAAAATATCTAGAGGATTCAATAAAAAAAATCTTCGGAAGCTGGAGCGATGAAGATATTTCAGAACACGAAGAAATAGCAAATTTGTGATTGATGATCATCTTGGAAAATGATATAAACATATATTCTGGTTGCTAGACTGATGAAGATACATCAGACGATGAATGAAAAGAAGACACTGAAAAGTGTTTCATTGCACGAGGTGAAACAAGCAAGCTGAGACCCTATGACTGTGATAGATGTAATGAATTCCAGGATATTCTTGTCATAACCCTGAAGGAGCCTCAAAAAATGTTTAATGAATTAAAGGGACTCAATAGGGAAAAGAAGGACTGGGAATTTAAGCTTGAAGTCTGTGAAATTGAAAGAGATGTACTTCAAGATGAATTTCAGGAATTGTAAAAACAACTTAATGGAATGCACAAGTCCACCAGTCACAGTTCTATCAAATCTAACCAGGCGACTTACAAGTCAACTAGAAAAGGACTGGCTAGTACTAACACAAGTGGGAGATCAAAAACTAGATCAACTCTTGTGTGTCATTACTGCAACAAAGTTGGACATAAATACTCGTTTTGTAGATTTCATAAATCTAATATTTCAGGATGGATTTGGAAATCCAAAAATAACTCTGATTCCAATAAAACAAACCAAAAAGGACCCAAGAAAGTTTGGGTACCTAAAAGAATGTGATAATTCTATTTTGCTGGAACACCACAGAAAGAGTTGTAAAGGTAAATCGTATTAAGACAGTGAGTGTTCCATTCACATAATGGGTGACAAAAATCTGTTCAAAGAAGTCACAAAAATAAATAGAGGAAATGTCAAATTTGGAGATTATTCAAGAGGAAAGATAGTTGGTACCAACATAGTTCCATTCAACAATAATTGCGACATTACAGAGGTATCTTGTAGATAGACTAAACTACAATCTCTTAAGTATTAGTCAACTATGTGATTTAGGGCACAACGTTAAATTCAAGAAAATAGGATGTGCTATTGAAGATGAGGCAGGTAAATTATTCTTCCTGGTAAAAGGTATAGGAACGTTTACATTCTTGATGGTATTGAAAATCTAGATAGTCACATATTCTTAGCATCCATATTTGATGATCTATGGCTTTGGAATAAAAAACTTGTTCATGCAAGCATGCATCTAATTGAAAAACTCTCAAAGCATGATCTAGTTATTGGTCTTCCCAAGCTCAATTTTTCTAGAAATCATGTATGCATGTCAAATCGGTAAACAAACTAGAAACTCTTTCAAAACCAAGGACATTGTTTCAGCTACCAAGCCTTTACAATTGCTTCACATGGACTTGTTTGGACCCACTAGAACTTTCAGCATTAGAGGTAAACGAAATGCTTTTGTTATTATTGATGACTACTCATGTTTTACATGGGTGATTTTCTTATCTCATAAAGATGAAAAATTGAAAACATTTGAGATTTTCTATAAAATAATTGCAATAAAAGAGGCATCTTATCACAACTATTAAAAGTGATCATGGAGGAGAATTTGAAATCAAGGGTTAGGGATACACTCATAATTTCTCAACACCAAGGTCACCACAAAAAAATAGAGTGGTTGAACGTAAAAACAGAATTCTACAGGATATGTCAAGAACCATAATACTAGAACATTCCCTTCCAAATCACTTCTGGGCAGAAGCAGTTAACACAACTTGTCAAATTCTCAACAGGTGCTGAATTCGACCTATTTTGAAGAACACTCCATATGAACTATGGAAAGATAAGAAATCCAACATTGGATACTTGCACCCCTTTTGAAGAAAATGCTTTGTCCACAATAATGGCAAGCATAATCTTGGTAATTTTGACCCAAGAATTTATGAAGGTATATATCTCTGCCATAGATCTTTTAGAATCTATAATAAGCGTACCTTATGCGTAGAAGAATCAGTTAATGTTATTTTTTATGATAACAACTCTATGACCGAGAAAGGAGATTTCTTTTCTGATAACAACTTAAAAGAAATTGCTGCCAGTATGACTGAAATCCCACAGTCGACTAATGTAGACACCAGTGAACATGATCAACCTCAGAATGAGTTGACTAATCAACACACTAAAGTAGTACCAAACGAATAGAGAAGCGAATCCGAATATCCTTATAAGTTTATCATTGGAAATCCATTTCATGGAATGAAAACAAGAGTGGCTTTAAAGAAAAAGGCTAGCATCGCACTCATATCCCAAATAGAGCCAAAGAAAGTTGATGAAGCTTTGAAAGAATCAAGTTGGTTGCAGTCTATGCAAGAAGAAATTGATCAGTTTGACAAAATCAAGTTTAAACATTGGTGCCCAAACTAGCAAATGCAGCAATCATAGGAACCAAATAGTATTTAGAAACAAACTGAATAAAGAAGGTAAAGTTATCCAGAACAAATCTAGGCTAGTCTCTCAGGGTTACTCTCAACAGGAAGGAGTCGACTATGATGAAACCTTTACTCTGGTAGCATAGTCAGAATTAATTCGTATCTTATTAGCATATGCATCTTTTAAAGGTTTTAAACTATTTCAAATGGATGTTAAAAGTGCGTTTTTCGTTGATGAGGAGTTTTATGTTAAACAACCTCTTGGTTTTGAAAACTCACAGTTTTCTTATCATGTGTTTAAGTTGGCTAAGGCTCTCTCTGGGATAAAACAAGCACCTAGATCCTGGTATGAAAGACTAAGATCATTTTTTGTTAGTCATGGATATTCAAGAGGTAAAATTGATAGTACCCTCTTAATCAAAAGATTATCTTCAAGAAATCTCATAATTCAAATCTATGTTGATGATATTATATTTAGAAGTGCTAACCCTGTTTTATGTAAGGAATTATCACATATTCTAGTGCTATCTGTCTTTCAAGAAAATCATGTGCATCATTCTAGAGCAAATCATATAAATATCAAGCATCATTTCATTAGATACCATGTTCTTAAGGGTGACATTGAATTGTCATTTGTTAACATAAAAAATTAATTAGCTGATATTTTTACTAAACCTCTTATGGAGGACATGTTTCGAACCCTTAGGTATTTACTTGGTATTATTACCTTTTCAAAATAAGGCATTGATTTTTTTCAGTACTTCACAAAGATTGCGTGTCAAAATAATTTTGGTAAAAAATCTTTTATAATGTGTTACTTCGTTATTAGTGCTTGCAACATTTGTTATGCGCCTCCGTCTTTAGCACTTCTTTCTGCCTTTTTGGTTTACCGAGATGGAAACTGAATCAATTAATCACTTTTGTTGCCTTTCTCTGCCCCGTCAGTCATGTCGATTCAGTCGCGTCGCTCCACTCCTCCCTCCATCTCTATATGTACGCCTCTCCCTTGAAATATATATACATCCTTCACTCATCCTCTCTAATGGCTAAAGCTTCAAAAAATCCCTCCACTTCCACTCGCGAAGCACCCGGTCCAAAGTGAAACCCCCTCCTTAATCATCAGAACCAGTCACTATTGTCTCTGACCATTCTGAGGGTTTCTCGTCTTCTCAAGAAAACCTCTCCGATGATGCTCGAACATAAAAGACACTAGGAAAGAGAACCATGAAGGAAGGAGCAGAAGCGCTCACTTCAAAGAAGGTGAAGATAGACCTGCACAATGCACTAGAGTCAGAACTGATCCCAACAGAGATAAGTTTCATTCAAAGGTAAGTCAATTGCTCATGGAAGAATCATCAATCTGGAAGAGATGGAAGCCCTAAATTGCAAGGTTAAAGACTTCTTCACTTTTCAAAGTTGGGGAAACTTCTTTGCCGTAACCCCTTCAAAGGTATATGAAGATTTGATTCGCATGTTTTACGCAAATCTTAGTTACCAGAAATCTGATAAAATTGAGTCACTCGTGCTTGGTCAACGTATTATTGTAGACCTGTTTAAAAACTCATGGCCTGATGATTTTGAAGTATCATTTAAACAAGCCAAACAATGTCTTGATGATTCCATGTATGATCCCCTACCAAACCAATCAGGACCCAGTGACATCAATTTTGAAACCTGTATTCTTGCCCACATTGTTGCCACCACCATTCATCCCAGAATTGTTCATACACTACTCTATCTCAAGGGGACACCTTTTTGGTCTACTGTCTTCTCACCATGCACAAGGTGAAACTGTCCTCCCGGGTAATAAATTTCATGATTAAATGTGTTGAAGATTCCTCAAGCCTGCCTTATGGGATGGTCATTACTCACCTCCTCGAGGCCTTCAATATCCCTCTTTTAAACTATCATTATGTATCTATTTCCAATTTCTCTAACAATAAGGCGTTTGTCAGTATGAGATATGGTATTGTGGATGATACTTGGACAAAGAAGCAGGAAATTGAAGCCAAAGTGATCCCCTCCAGTTCCAAGGTAAAGGTTAATACCTCTCAGACAGCCATCAACAATCCAGAGTTTCTTGAAAAGATAGTTGCACTTGATGACAAGCTGACTGTTATCAAAGAGTTACTACTGGCCACTCAGAACTTTGTTGGAGATATCTATGCACTCTCAAAGGAAACATGATCTGACGTGTCCAAGTTAAGAGTCATGGTGCTGAAAACCACAGAAAAGGGAGTCAAAGCGTTCAAGGAGGTGCATGATCGTGTGAATGGAATCTCAGTCACAATGAACGCTAGTTTTGATCACCTCAAAGAAGCTATATGCAACACCCTTACCTATTTCCTCTGTCGTTAATCTGTGTTGGTTGTTTAGACAATTTCTTTTGGTCTCTCTGGATAATTTTCTTTTACGTGTTTTTTTTTTGGATACTCTGTGGAAGACTGTAATTAAGCATACTATCTGGTAATCCTATCGGCTAGTAGTTAACCTTGCTTAGCCCTCTTTTTAATTTCTGCCAAAGAGGCAGAAGTTTAATATACTAACTTTGTTGGATGCAGGAGTAGTCGACTGATTGAACAAAGGTCAAATAGAATACAAACTTGCAAGTGTGGCTCAGCCGACTGATCAATGTCAACTACTGAGCATCTGAATGAAGGGGAGTCAACTCTAAGTACTCAACGTAGCTCACAACAAGTTGAGGGGAGCCAACTAGAGCATGAGTCTATAAATAGGAAAGTAAAATGAATTAACTTTTTTTGTCATCATAAAAAAGGGGGAGATTGTTAGATATATATTTTAATGATATCCAATAACTTAATTCTACATGCAGGAAACCAATTCCAAAGAAGGATGTCACAAGAATTGGAAAGATTCTAACAGAATATCTGAAAGCAAAAATCAAGAAGCAAAACATGCAAGTCAAGATCCAAAGGAAAAAATCAAGGACTAAGATTGTTGTGACCGCGTGTTTTATGAAAAACAGATACTCGATTCAACTATTATTGAAGGCATCAATAAATCAGCATAGAAGATCAATCAATCTACAAAGAATATTATATCACGTATAACCAGGAATATTCATCTCAACGGCTTGCAAGCATTGTAGTCTGTTATAGATTTCTTGTATGACTAGGAAGAGAAGAAAGAGAGAAAAAAACACTGGCAAGACATTGTATCAAGCATAGAGAAAAGAAAAAAGTGACAAAGTTGTTGGTGTATAACAATATCAACCCATTTGTACTAAGTCACTGCATACTTGAAAGAGAACATCATTGCAACCCAAGGGACTAGATGTAGGATTAATCTGAATCCGAACCAGTATAAAAATATTTTGTGTCATTTATTTTCTGCAATTTATTTTCCTATATTCAGTCTTCAAAAGCTGAGTCGACTAGAACGCAAAATAGTCGACTACCTCGAAAAAGAAAAGAAAATTACAATTCACCCTCCTCGCACTTTCAACATATAGATTTTTTTTACAGGGATAGACTAGATGTTGGAATTAAACCTCGTACAACAAGCGGTTGCTGCGAATAATGTCCAGGCAAAATATAATATGGCAATGGACATGCTAAGAATGTCGAATCATATGAATGGAAGAATACTATTGCGAGGGATATGAAGACAACACGAGGGTCGAATAAATATGATTATACTGCGAGATGAATTAAGAGCAAAGGTGGGTGAAGAATCTTTCCTCAAAGTATCTTGGACTTTCCTTTTTATAAAGGTTGGATCAAGCCATTGGTCATTAGATGATGTACCCGTCTTCTTTGGCGATAGAGAACTTGACATAACTTATGAGAAATGTATAACAGACGTTGAAACTAGAAATGTTACAATCCCAATAGACCTTGTGGGTGAGGATTATGATGATAGTTTCTGAACAATTGTTTCGCCCTTATTAAGTAGAATAACCAATAATTTGCCACGACTACATTTACCCTTTTCACCGGAGTTGGCCATCAATCCGTAACAAACAAAATACTAATTCCAACCGATACTTTTAAATAACACTGTTAAATAAAATATACAATTTCATCTATCATCTTTGAACTAACAACTCATGTAGAAATGCACTTGTACAACCCATCTCTTATTCTCTAAGAATAAAAAATGTATCTTCTCAAGTAATCTATTAAGAACGGTTGCTGCTATAATAGTTTTGTTTAGATTATTTATTGCATACAATAAGTGACATGCGCTTATTAACACTTTGGTTTGAGGTTGAATAAATTTGTTATAATACATATACAGTTTTCAAATACTAAAACACACAAATATTTCAATAATTTGAACGGGTAAATATGGGTAAATAGGACAGTAACGCAATAATTAATCAACGTCAAACTTAATGCATCATTTATATCACGACCTAAAATCCAACTAGTCGAGATGATACCTTACTTAACTCGCTAGGTAAGCCAATTAACAATAACATAATCCAAATGAGATTACCAGGAAATAAATGATGAACTAACTTATCTTTTGTACAATAACCCAAGGACTGGTAGTACAGGTCATGATCCACTAAGACTTACGGTGGGAAGGAAGCAGCCCTAGCCTCTGTCCGGCCGATCATTCCGCTGGCATCTTGCATTCACGCCCCCGTTTGACTGCCGCTCGGGGATGTAGTTGTAGATAGGTTAGTCTTAGTGGGTAGTTGGCTCCACCTGTTACCTCCTTCTACGACATGCTGTTGTCGTCGCCATATTCCATATGTCACTTAGTCATCTCTTCCCCGCTGCGGGTCAGCACCTCCGAAAGAAACGGAGGACTTCATTCAGTGACCCCGCGATCGCCCTCTGAACGATCAGAATAAGGTAAAGCTTGAAGATAAGTTTTGTACTCAATTAATTTCTCAGTCCCTCTAGTCGGGTGGGCGATTTAGAAAACTAAAATGAAATAAATACAACATCTGTTTGAAATGTACATGAACATAATTCAAATGTAAAGCTACCAAGGACAAGTAATATCCATATACGGAACACATGTACATCTTCAGTGCCAGCTTCCGTCATCCACAACATCAGAACTCATAGATCTGCACGCAAAGTGTATAAGTGTAGTATGAGTACAACCGACTCCATGTACTCAATAAGTATCATAACTAACATCGGCGAGGTAATAGAAGCAAGAATTATAAATGATACTCGATATCACCTGTACACTTCATAATTTCAACAAGTATAAAACAAATATATGATCAAATCAGAAAATCTCAGGTAAAACCACCTTGGTGCTCACAATTTTTTGTTTTAAAGTATTCTGCTCAGTAAATAATCCAACATATAAGGAAGATATGTAAGTAAATCAGGCAAACAATCAAGGAAATTGCAAGTAAAGATGAAATACAATAACCAAATAGCAGTCTGTTGCGGCGCGCAATCCGATCCAAATAACAGTAACCATCTCTCCCGAAGCTCGCATCAACAAGAAACCTGTCGGTTTCTCCCAAACAATGTGTACACCATCAACAGAGAAACATGAGAAGACGACCATAGGAGGTGGATCCATACCCACAGGCTGCACAAATAACTCACGTGTTGCACGGACAATTCACGTGCTAATAATATCAATCGCACGGACAACTCACGTGCTGCACAGACCCTAACATGCTAATAATATCAATATCTGGATCTGTACGGACAACTCACGTGATGCACAGACAGCTCACGTTACAATAATCATAATCCGCCCGGCGTGGCCACAAGCTCACAATCACAATCCGCCCGGCTTGGTCACAAGTATATTGTCCAAAGTAAAAATATGATAAAATGCCCTAAGAAACAAATAACTAAAACCTTATTTCCTAAATAACCAAAGTAACTAAAAAAATCAAATAATGCCCTAGGCTTATTTGATATTTTTTAGTTACCCAACTAAAAATATGATAAAAAAAATCTGATATATAATAAACAAATATCCAAACAAATCTGAGCTACCCAACTAAAAATATGATAAAATGAACAAAAACCTTGATATATAATTTTTGCCCAACTCTTTTGCATTTGCGAAAAAGGGCCGCTTCTGCGATAATAAGCATGCTTCTGTGAAAACCCCTGAAACCCGACCTTCCGCACCTGCGGATAAAATCCCACTTTTGCGATAAAGCAGGTGCGAGACGAAATTCGTATATGCGCAACATCCCGCTTCCGCACCATAAGTACAGCATCTGCGCCTTCGCAGATACACTAAAAACTCCACATTTGCGGACTCATGTCCGAGCTCCAAATTGTGCTACTACGCTACTAGTGCCGCATCTGCAGCTCTGTACCTGTGCCCAAGCCCCTGCAGGTGCAGTCATACCGGGTCTCTCCCCAAACAAACATCAACCAACTTGTTCCCAAATGATCTGAACCATGCCCGAAACTCACCTGAGCCCATCGGGACCCCGTCAAAATATACCAACAAGTCCCAGAATATAACACGGATCTACTCGAGGCTTCAAATTAAACATAACAACATCGAAAGGATGAAACACACCACAAATCAAACTTGATGAACTCTTGAACTTTCAGCTTCCAGAACTCGTGCCGAACCTCATCAATTCAATTGAATGACTTCAAATTTTGCATACAAATTTCAAATGACACAACAAACCTATTCCAATCCCCGAAACAATAATCTAAACCCGATATCATCAAAGTCAACTCCCAACCTATGAACTTTTCAAATCTTCAAAGTGCCAACTTTCGCTAATTAGTGCCAAAACCTTCTAAAAATATCCAAATGCAAATCTGGGCATATACCCAAGTCCAGAATAACCATCCGGACCTACCGGAACCATTAAAACTCCGGTTCAAGGTCATTGCACAAAAGTCAAACACGCTCAACTCCTCCAACTTAAAGCTTCTAAAATGAGAATCATTCTTCCGAATCAATCCGGAATCACTCGAAAACCAAAATCGCCCATATACACAAGTCATAATACGTCATATAAAGCTACTCATGACCTCAAAACCCGAATAAAATAAAAATGCTCAAAATGATCAATCGAGTCGTTACTGTTTACTAAACAAAAAATAATTAAGGGGCAAGTTTATTATGTAAAGCGCCAGAGAAACAAATTTCGATGACTATTGTTGGCAAATAATTCTATTACAGAAAACGACAACTTACCCATAAGCGCAAACAAAAGGTCTTTGGTTCAAATCTGGCATGCGCGCCACCCAGATCCTTTTCTCTCGTTACTTGGGCTTACTGGGTTTATATGTAGTTTTAGCTTGTGTAACAAAGAATTAATCACATTAAACGCTTTGTTGAGTTTTTTGATTATATCATTATTTTTGTTAGCCATATAGTTTGTATATGTGGGAGTTTCCCACATCGGTGACATAAAGTCACCTTTGAGGCGTTATAAGACTAAGCCCACTAAGTCATATAGAATTAATATTTGACATACTTTTAAAAGTATGTGTAATATATATTATTATTATAAATATATCTATATGGCTTGGGCTTGGGCTTGGGCCGGATCGGACCTTTAAATAAATGTTTTATTTTCGTATGTATTTTTTGGAACTATTTCTGGTTATTTAAATAGAACAGACATAACTGTCCGTATAGGAGTGTGACTTTTCAGAAAAGTCTTCTCTTGAGTTATATAAATACAAGGAGACCCCAGGAGCAGTGATATTGAATTTGCAAGCGTAATTCTGGTTTTGTTGTATCCTGACGGAGAATTGCTTGTAATCCCCTAAAGAATATACGAGCAATATATATTGAAAGATAGTGATCTTTCACACCTCAAAGCAATACTTCTCTTTTAATATTCTGCAATATTCTAACAATTTTCAAGAGATATTCTATTATGGAGAAGTTTATGTCGGTTGTAGAGAACCCAAAAGAGTTCATCAAACTAGATCGATTTTATGGATTGAACTTTACTCACGGGAAAGACAAGATTATTTTCTTGCTTACTGCTCTGAAGATATTTTACGCCCTTGATCCAATGTTCACTGCAATGTCGGAGCCCACTGAAGAAGATTCAGAAGATACCAAAGCAGAGAGGAAGAAACGTCAAGATGATGAACTGCTCTGCCGAGGACACATTCTAAACATTTTGACAGATCGACTGTATGATTTGTATTCCAATCTGAAATCAACAAGAGAAATCTGGACAACATTGCAGACCGCATATGAAAATGAAAAGCGAGATATTGATAAATTTATGTCTTTATAATACTTTGAATTTAAAATGGTTGAAACAAAACCCATTATGGATCAGATTCATGAACTCAAATCTTAGTTTCAAAACTAAGTGATCTTGAAGTTAAAATTCCGGATGCACTTCAGATAGGTGCCATACTCTCGAAATTGCCTTCTTTCTGGAATGACTATAGAAATAAAATCTTGCATTCTTCTGATAAATTAACAGTAGAGCAATTTCGAACACATCTTCAAATTGAAACTGAAACTCGTGCTCGTGACTCTATTGTCCAACCTTCGAGTTCTACTGTTAATTTTGTTAGTCAAAATGACACAGTAAATGAAAATAAAAATCTGAAAGTTTCCAACAAGTCTCTTTTTAAGAAACGAAATGATTTAAAGTGTCATCATTGTGGGAAGAAAGGACACAAGATTCGTGACTGCAGGTTTAAGAAGGCAAGAATTAACTTCAATCATGGGAATTCTAGAAATTCCGAAAATTCTGGAAATTCTAGAAATTCAAGAAAGTCCGAGAAAGCAAACATGGTGGAAAGTTCTTCTCAAGGCCTGGTTGCAATGGTTTCTGTAGTACCATGTAGTATGGTCACAGAATTAAACATGGTTGTTGCTGTTAGTAAGAGTCAACACTGGTGGTTAGATTCTGGTGCCACAGTTCATGTCTGCTACGGAAAGAACATGCTTAAGACCTATGCATAAGTAAAGGAACCCAAGAAGGTTCTGATGGGCAACCATGTGACCGCTGGTGTTGCAGGAAAGGGAAGTGTTGAGATAAATTTTACTTCCGGACATAAGTTAACATTGCTGAATGTATATCATGTTCCTGATACAAAGAAGAACTTGATGTCCGTTGGTATGCTGTCTAAGAGAGGCTTCAAGATAGTCATAGAATCTGATCATGTAATAGTAGCTAAGAATGGTGTATTTGTTGGAAAAGGATACAATTGTAATGGCATGTTTAAATTGAGTATTAATGAAATAAATTATGTTTCTTCTTATATTGTTGAGTCTAATTCTATTTTATGGCATGTTAGATTAGGACATTTAAATTTTGGTTCCTTAAAATAGATGTCTAGAAATTGTTATATATCAAGTAAAACTGAACATGTAGGGAAATGCGAAATTTGCATACAAGCAAAAATGACAAAGAAATCATTTGGTAAAGTTGAAAGATTTTCAGAATTATTAGACTTAGTACATTCTGACATATGTGAATTAAATGGTGAATTAACTAGAGGAGGCAAAAGATACTTTATTACTTTTATAGATGACTTCTCTAGATTTACATATGTTCATTTACTTAGAACAAAAGATGAGGCTTTTCAGAAGTTTAAGGAATATAAGTCAGTTGTAGAAAATCAAAAAGGTAGGAAAATTAAAATAATTCGAAGTGATTGGGGCGGAGAATATTTTCCTACTGAATTTAATAAGTTCTGTGAAGAGCATGGATTAATACATCAAACAAGTGCTCCCTATACGCCATAACAAAATAGATTGGGTGAAAGAAAAAATAGAACTTTAGTGGATATGATTAATTCTATGATTTTAAAATGCACACCTATCACATAATTTATGGGGTGGAGCTTTATTAACTGCATGTTATATTTTAAATAGAGTGCCTTCAAAAAGTATGCATATTTCACCTTATGAGATTTGGAATGGTAGAAAACCAAATTTAAATTATTTCAAAGTGTGGAGGTGTATATCTTATTATAAGGTTCCTGATCATCATAGAACAAAATTAGGGCCTAGAGGAATTAAAAGTATTTTTGTAGGATATGCACAATATTCTAAAGCATATAGACTGTTAGATTTAGAATCTAATACTATTGTTGAATCCATTCATATTGAATTTATAGAAAATAAGTTTATAAAAGATACTACAATTGAGCATTTAGTCGAACCAAATCAAAGTGATGTTGGTATGAGTAAGAGGTCAAACTCATAAATTGTTAACAATGAGAAAAGTGACAATACTCAATTAGAACCTAGAAGAAGCCAAATAATGAGAAAAGAGAAACACCTCGATTCTGATTTTATTTCTTCAAATTCAATAGATTTTCTTGTGAAAGGAGATAGAACATCTGTAAGTTATAAAATGCCCATCTTGTTTAATGTTGAAGATGACCCAACAACATTCCAAGGAGCTATAGCTTCGAGGGATGATGCCTTTTGGAAAGAGGCCATCAATGATGATATGGACTCAATAATGTCCAATAACACATGGATTTTAGTTGATTTGCATCCTGGGTCTAAACCTATAGGTTGTAAATGGGTATTTAGGAGAAAATATAACACTGATGGTTCTGTACAAACATTTAAAGCAAGACTAGTTGCAAAAGGCTTCACACAAAAGGAAGGCATTGACTACTTTGATACATATTTTCCCGTAGCTAGAATAACATCTATTAGAGTACTTTTATCTTTGGCATCCATATATGGTTTGTATGTACATCAAATGGATGTTAAAACTGCATTCTTAAATAGAAACATGAGCGAAGAGACTTATATGAAACAACCTGAAGGATTTGTTCTTCCTGGAAATGAACGTAAAGTTTGTAACTTGATAAAATCACTATATGGATTGAAACAAGCACCAAAGCAGTGGCATGAAAGATTTGATAGTGTAATATTGTCTAATGGTTTCGTACATAATCATGCTGACAAATGTATTTACTTCAAATTTGTAAAATAATATGGAATTATTATTTGTCTTTATGTTGATGACATGTTGATATTTGGTACGAATATGCTTGGAATTTCTGAAACTAAGAAGTATTTAACTTCTATTTTTAAGATGAAAGATTTAAATGAAGTTGATACTATCTTAGGTATCAAGTTTAAAAGAACTGCGGATAATAAAGTGACTTTATCACATGCCCATTACATTGATAAGATACTTTGTAAGTTTAATCATTTGGGCATAAAAGAGTCTAACACTCCGTATGACTCAAGGGTGAAATTAACTGAAAATTTGGGAAGAACAGTAGCTCAAATAGAGTATGCAAGTGCGATAGGCAGTATGATGTATGCAATGCATTGTACTAGACCTGATATAGCATTTGCAGTTTGTAAACTTTCAAGGTTTACTAGTAATCCAAGTAATGATCATTGGAAAGCAATAATAAGAGTACTTGTGTATTTGAAAAGAACAAAGCACTTGGGTATTTGCTATAGTGGTTTTCCAACCGTATTGGTAGGATATTCTGATGCGAGTTGGATTACGAATGTTAATAATAGCAAGGCTACTTCAGGTTGGATATTCACTTTAGGAGGTGGTGCCATTAGTTGGGCATCCAAAAAACAAACTTGCATTTCCCATTCTACAATGGAATCTGAATTTATTGCATTAGCAGCTACTGGTAAAGAAGCGGAATGGCTGAAGAACATGTTACTAGACATTAAGTTATGGCCACAACCTATGCCAGCCATTCTATATTCTGTGATAGTGAGACTACAATGTGCGTAGCTCATAATAAAATATATAATGGGAAATCAAGATATATAAGCCTCAGACATGCTTATATAAGGGAGTTAATTACCAATGGAACTATAACTATAATATATGTGAGATCAAATAAAAATTTGGCTGATCCACTTACTAAGGCATTGTCAAAAG
This sequence comes from Nicotiana paniculata, assembly GCA_005239505.1. Classification (NCBI taxonomy): domain Eukaryota; kingdom Viridiplantae; phylum Streptophyta; class Magnoliopsida; order Solanales; family Solanaceae; genus Nicotiana; species Nicotiana paniculata. The sequence continues at coordinate 66,509 of ML320002.1, forward strand.
AAGTTATACAACATACTAGTGACAGAATGAGGCCGAAACTCTTAAATTAAAACACAAGTAATGGGAACCCAACTTTGAGTTAGTATATACTCTAATAATATAAGTTCAAAGGGTAATAACAAGTTATTTGTGTTGTTTAAGCACTGATCTTCTCTTAAGAGCCTTAATTCTAATGTACTGCTTACTGTTATATGAGAAGCTACAGATTTGTTAAGTTCTTATAATAACAGGGGTACAATGACAAACTCGAAAGTGAAAACTATTACCTTGAAGAGGTTGAATTAATTCTTAATTGGAATTTAGCAAATGTCTGAGCAACAGAGACATAAAGTCTAAATTCCACCTATATGAATATGAAGTGGTGCCGCTTCGAATAAGACTTAAAGGGTTGGTCTTATAAATATTCATGAAATCAGGAGTAGCACATGGCCATAAAGTGCTAAGGCTCTACGCTGGATTGTTTCTCTGCTTAATAATATTATGTGTGTGATAATTTCGGTTTGACAAATGGACTTATGGCTCAAATCTTAAGATACCAATAACTTTGTCAAACTTTAAGGTATTTACACTAGTAGAAAGTTCAAATCTACACAAGATACTTCCATTATACATGATATTATGATACATATACAAACTAGTGGGGGATTGTTAGACATATAGTTTGTATATGTGGGGGTTTCCCACATCGGTGACATAAAGTCACCTTTGAGGCCTTACAAGGCTAAGCCCACTAAGTCATATAGAATGAGTATTTGACATAATTTTAAAAGTATGTGTAATATATATTATTATTATATTATATATATCTAAATGACTTGGACTTGGGCTTGGGCGCAGGCCGGGTCGGACCTTTAAATAAATGTTTTTTTTTCGTATTTATTTTTTGGAATAATTTTTGATTATTTAAATTCGAATTTCAATTTAAATAGAACAAACATAATTGTTCGTATAGGAGTGTGACTTTTCAGAAAAGTCTTCTCTTGAGTTCTATAAATACAAGGAGACCCCAGGAGCAGTGATATTGAATTTGCAAGCGAAATTCTGGCTTTGTTGTATCCTGACGGGGAATTGTTAGTAATCCCCTAAAGCATATACGAGCAATATCTCTTGAAAGATAGTGATCTTTCAGGCCTCAAAGCAATACTTCTCTTTTAATATTCTACAATATTCTAACAGTTTTAAGTAACTAGTATCTATAAATATGCGTTGCAAGTTAATAATGACACGTAATAGTTTATATATATACGCACACACGCGCGCACACACACACATACACTAGTATTTATGAACACGCGTTGCACGTTAATAATGGCACGTGATGATTTAAATATATATTTATATGAATGAACAATAAAATTTAGTTAATAAATGAGATTTTATGTATAATAATAGAACAATCATCTAAATGCCAAAAAATATTATTAGATTAGCATATACATGAATGTTAAAAAAACAACATTATCAAAACTTAAACAAATGATCAATTTTTGCATGTTAATTAGATAATTATGTAGTTAGTTTCAAAGTATTTAATGTGGTGCTATCTTAACGAACACTTCTTTGTGGACAATATTTTTTTGTGTATGTTTCCTCCTAATGCTTTGGTTGCTCTTCCTTGACCAGAACGTTTGTTATCGATCTTAATATCCCTCTTGAAAGTGCAATATACAGTTGTCCGTGCAAGAAAACATAATGCAGTAATATATAGTCCAATATTTAGGATGATCCTTGTGATTTATTTATTATATTTTTAAAATATAAATATACTAAAAATTATTTTGACACAAACTTAAAAGGATACTCCTTAGTTTCAGAAGACGAAAGCTGAATTTAAGGATAAGAACATACTTAGAAGCACATTGACCAGTATCATAATTTTTTTACATAAACCATTCAGTGTATTTAATATTTTCAGTAGCATGACATGCATATTTTTCTTCAAAATCAACCTATATACGATGGAAGATCAACTTAGTCTATTATATATAGGTGAAACTAACATACGAAAGAAAAAATAAACTTGACAACAAGCATGTATGGTAGAAGGTTGTTTGATATTAAAGTATTTAATTGTTCTTCTTGGTAGTAATTATTGCTATCATTTTCTGCTGAATAAAAAACAGAAAAATATTTTGTTTTTACTACAAAATTTTGCAATAAACCTTTTTATTTAATTTATCAACATATTAATTTTTTCTAGCTAAGATGTCGTTTTAATTCTATTATTTGATTTGCACAAATTACGTTTTAATCTAATGATAGAAATATTTTTCTTATTAAATGCACTACTATTACCATTGGGATTGATAACCAAGTGTTCAGGAAGAACAAAAATATCTTTTATTGGATGCACTTATTCGTCTCCGACACGAAGCAAGAAGACAACGAATACTGGATCTGTTCTTATGTTATATTTCTTATCAGTTGAATCTTTTTCATTTGAGGTAAGAAGTATAACTTTGGAAGCTAGTTTTTTCCATATCTACTTTTATCGATTTTGGAACTACTGATAGTACTTGATGTAACTTACCTCCAAAAAAATTAATTTTTCACCAAAAAGTTCATTATAATCCAATGTATCTCTAAAACATTGTTTGACACTTAGCCATAAGTGCTTCATTCATCCGTTATTGTCAATTTTGTTTTCCTTATAAATTTAACACCATTGCTCTGCTTTGATATATTTGTGATGATTATTTAAGTTATTTTAAGAGGTACATCAAATCTAAAGTGGTTGGCCTCACAATAAAATCGTTGTTGGTACACCACTTGTTATTATTGCTAACAATGTCATGCCTCTTGAAATGATATTTGCAAGTAATGCATGATATAGATATATGATTACGATTCCGCCGGAGACATCTACTAAGAATAATCCCGTTATAGCAGAGTCTATTTTTATAATAGTCCTGAAAGCTTGTTCTTGTTTAGGATTTAGCTTTGATTGTGTTTTCTCAGACATTTGTATAGCATTTTGATTCTTAATACTATATTAACCTTTTTACTTTGTGCTCTAACGCTTATTTTATGGAATAAATTTATGTAGCATAAGGTTGGTTTAAACTTGAATAAGAATTTTACTCATGTGATGAAGTTAAAAAATAGTTGAATAGGATTCTCTTGCTAAATTATTAATTAAAATATTTAATTATTTGATTTTAACATAAAAAATAATTTATTCTATGTTGATTCCGATCTTAATTTTAGTTCATCTCTTATTTTGAATATTTAATCTTAAATATACTTTTATCCACAATAAATTTTATTTTCAAATAGTAAAAGATTGATATGACATTTCAATTTAGATCTTTATGTCTTTATAATCATTAGTGGTATTGTCTCTTACCAACCATTTTTTTCTCTTTCTCACACATTTGTATTCTTAAATATTTTCTTAATTGTTGTTTAATAATTGAGTATTTTTTAATATTATATAAAATATTTGTTAAAAAATTATTATTTGAGTAGGAAAATAGTTCAAATATATTATCGTGGGGGTATCTTTTTTCTCAATGTCAACTCGTTATGTAGTCCATTTAATATTACTTTTTTTTGGTATTTGTCACGACCCAAAATCTACCCGATCGTGATGGCGCCTATCATGAAACTAGGCAAGCCAAAATCCAATATTTTTCCTCCATTACAGTAAAAACATCTTTTTCATTTCACAACGGAAAGGTTTAACATTAATAAAAGCCCATTTAAACACAAAGTTACCCAAAATACGACACATCTATCCCAAAAATCAAGGTGTCACTGAGTACATGAGCGTCTAATAGCCGTACATAGTCCACAATTGTCTATAGAGTTAAACTCAAATACAATAATCTAAGAAAGAGAAGATCAAGGTCCGCGAACGTCGTGCATCTACCTCGATAATCCCTGACTCAAATGCAGATAATCAACAGCCGCTGCCATGCCCAGAAATGCCTGGATCTGCATACAAGGTGCAGGGAGTAACGTGAGTACCCCAACTCAGTAAGTAACAAGTCCAAACTATGGACTGAAGATAGTGACGAACTCAACCGGTGCAAATAACATGAAATAAATGTACTAAAACATAGAGATTCTCTTAAAAATGTTTAGCAAATTCATAACTGGAAGTAAAACAATGTCGAACCATGTATTGAAGGTAAATCTATTGTCACTACATGCCAATGCATACACTGAAAATGATGCACCATATAATTAGCCTCAAATTCCCTCACTCTCGATATCTCCAACACTCGGTACCACATATGTCTCAACCGGCCTAGGAAAGATCTATCCCGGAATATATACACAATGTATGACCATAGGTCATCCAGTACCGAGGACCAAAGGCAATCCAGCCCTACAGGCAAGATCCATCTCCAGGTAATAAGTACATCGGACAAGATCCATGTCCAGGGAAGATCCATCCCTCAATCATATCAACCGCGCTCACTGGGGGTGTGTTACAGACTGGGAGGGCTCCTATAGCCCAAGCACTATCAAAATCATCAATATAATTGTTGCGGCATGTAGACCGACCCCATAACTGTCACTCACAACCAGGCACTCGGACTGTCACGACCCAAAATCCATAAGGTCGTGATGGCGCCGGACATCATTTTCAGGCAAGCCAATCATTACTTAATTGAAATAAATTCATGTTTTAACATTTATGAAAAGTATTACCTTTCACTTTATTACATATTAACTAAATAAAAGTCCGTTAAGTAAATACAATGGTTTAAATATTCCATCTAAGCTATTATATCCCAAACACACCCCAGAACCCGGTGTCACGAGTACATGAGCAATTTCTAAGAAATTATACAATCATCGCAAAGCTTGTCCGAAATACAAATTGGACAAGGAATTTAAAATAAAAATTAATACAGTACGAGGGAGACTCTGTCAGCTGCGGATCGCCTCCGGATGGTGCAGTCGCCTAAGTCTCCAAACCAGCCATGTCTCTATGAAAGTACCTGTGCAATAAAATGCACAGCAAGTGTAGCATGAGTACAAAAACAACGTTTACTCAGTAAGTCGCCCGCCTAACCTCAGAGAGGTAGTGACGAGAGGTCAAATTAGACACTTGCTAAAGGTCAATTTAGAATATTCAAGTGTGACAGGAAGCATGATTATCATAGGCAATTTATTAAGATCAGGAATAAATATTATCAACTCCGTTCACATTTAACACTTTATATCTTCGTCATATTAATAACAATTAATCAACATGGGCGATTTAATCAAATAACAATTTATCAACGGGAAGGAACAACTTCTTCCAAAATTTTTAATAACTTTAAATCTCTGTCATTTCAATTGACAACTTAAAATTCCAGGCCAGTAATCAGGCAAAAATAATAGCTACTACGCAGTAAATATCATGCGCAAGCAATGCCGAGGGTCGAACGGCGCGGACCAACAATAATAAACTGTACACTGTCGAGGGTCGAGCGGCTTGAACCATAGATGCACCTATCTGCCCCCCCCCCCCTAAATCGATCATGCGATGCGGTTATACATAAAATAAAAAGGCTAGCCTGCTCGCGAATCATACCTGCGACTCAGGTGCTCATATGGATATACAGAAATACAGGGTCATCCTGCTCGCGAATCATACATACGACTCGGCACCCAAAGTTACACATGTTCACACAATAAGTCCACCTTTTTTATCAAGGAAGTAGTTTCTCAGGAAAGTGGTAAGATTCTTCTTAAAGGAACACAAGAAACAACATTTAAATCTTTGTTTTGAAACTCATTTTTGCCAAGTTCAATGATATTCCATAATATAACCCTATCAGGTATACAATTATCTACGGAGGAATCAATTCTCTTTCTAAATGATTAAGAAAATGAACTCCAGTCTTCTTTAGATATTCAATTATGATTTCGATTATATTAGCAGTTTAATATTACAGGTAGGATCACGGGTACAACACGTAAGGCATGCTAGTAGGTCCTAGACTACCCGAACATGGCATAATAGTAGCTACGCACGGACTCCCGTCACCTCCTGCGTACGTAGCCCCCGAAGTTAATAGCACATACTTAATTAATTCACCTAGGGGGACAATTCCCCCTCACAAAGTTAGAAAGGAGACTTACCTCGCTCTGAAATTCCACAACCTGCTTCCAAGCCCTTCCGACGACTCCAACGTACGCACAACGCCCCAAAACTATCCAAATAACGGCAACCAATGAAAATATACTCTAATATTTGCAACAATTCCAAATTATATAATTTTCCAACCCCGATCGTGAATTTACCAAAATGTCCTCGAGCCCACGTGCCCGGAATATGAAATTTCTCGAAGATAAATTCTACCCAGAGCTTTACTAGTTCAAATATACAATTTACTCTACATTCCATGCTCAAATTCGTGGCTAAAAATCCAAATTACCATTTCTAGGTTTTCTTCAACATTTCTCCAAAATTTTCAAAACTTTTCATGTATAATTCCATGAAATAACCTTGTATTTAACTTAGAAACATGAAGGAGTTACTTACCTTGTGATTCCTAACGAAAACCCTCTCTTGAAGCTCCTCCAAAATCGACCAAACCAAAGAAGAAATGGCCAACAATTCTCGGTTTTAAAACATTCTGCCCAGGCCATTTTTCGCACCTGCGATCCAACACTTGCATATGTGATTCCGCAGGTGCGACCAAACCTCCGCACTTGCGGCTTTCCTTAGCTCAAGCCAACTTCACTCTTGCGCCCCACAACCCGCATTTGCGACTTCGCAGGTGCGGAATTATCATCGTACCTACGCTCCAAGCCAGACCAAAACCTCTTCGCACCAGCGGTGCCATAGCCGCACTTGCGGCTCCGCACCTACAGCCAAATCCTTGCAGGTGCGGTCACACTAGATGACAGCAATTCCATCTCATCTTCTAACTTCAAATATTGATCCGTTAACCACCCGAAATCCACTCGAAGCCCTCGGGACCCCGTCCAATTATACCAACCTGTTCCAAAACATAATGCGGACTTGCTCTAGGCCTCAAATCACATCAAACAACATCGAAACCACGAATCGCACCCAAATCCCAACTTTATGAACTTAGAAATTTCCAACTTCTACATCTGATGCCGAAACATATCAAATCATGTCCGATTGACCCCAAATTTTGCACACAAGTCATATTCGACATTATGGACCTTCTCCAACTTCCGGAATCGCATTCCGACCCCGATATCAAAATTTCCATTCCCGGTCGGATTTCTTCAAAACCTTCAAATTTCTAACTTTAGCCAAATGACTACAAAATGACCTACGGACATCCAAATTTACTTTTGATTGCGCTCCCAACTCCAGAATCACCATACAAAGCTATTCAAGACTCGAAATCCCAAACGGACATCAACATCATTGAAATGCGCTTCAAGCCAAACTTAGGAAATTTCTTCAAAAATGTTGATTTCCAGAATATGCATCGAAAAGCTCCCGGGTTATCCAAAGCTCGATCCGGACATATGCCAAAGTCCGAAATCATCATACGAACCTGCAGGAACCTTCAAATCATGATTCAGAGGTCGTTTCCTCAAAATTCCAATCATAGTTGATTCTTCCAACTTAAGGCTTCTGAAATGACCAAATCAACTCTAAACATTCCGGAATTCAATTCCGACCACACCTACAAGTCGTAATACCTGAAACGAAGCTGTTCACGGCCTCAAACCGCTGAACGATTCGCTATAGCTCAAAACGACCGGTCGGGTCGTTACATGTCATCACTCAATCATCAACCTCTTCAGTCTCACCACAGGCTCACAATGTCATGAAAATAACTCGGAAATGATACGATAAATCAGTAAATAATTGTGGCTGAGCCATGATATAAAAATGCATGATTATGATTGAGTATGGAATAGTAAATGAAAGTAGTGAGATGAAAACAAGGAAATGACTGCTAAGGGTCCAAAACATACCGACACAAAGCCTAAACATGATGTCTAACACGATTTACGGCTCAACTACTTTATCACATGATGAAGACATGGAGATTAACAAGATAGAGTCACTAAACGGTGCCTTGGAAACATCCAGAACACTACTCTCACAGTGCACGCCCGCACGCCCGTCACTTGGCATGTGCGTCACCTCAATACCAATTACATAGCATATAATTTGGGTCTCGAAGCCTCAGAACCAAGTTGGAAGACGTTACTTACCTCAAACCAAGTAAAGTCCTACTCCGGGATGCCCTTGCCTCTCGATTCTGCCTCCGAACGTCCCAAATCTAGCCACAAGTAATACAACACAACCAATTTAGGCTAAGGGATCAATTCCACAAGAAAAGTGTCAAACATATAGGCCAAATCCCGAAATCCACTCAAACCCGACCCTTGGGCCCATGTCTCTAAATCCGAAAAAAGTCACAAAACCCGAAACCCCATTTACTCACGAGTCTACCCATATGAAATTTATCAAAATCCAACATCATTTGGTCCCTCAAATCCCCAAATTACATCCTAAAATTCTCAAGCCCTAATCTCCAAAATCTCACCTCAAAACCACACATTCTAGGTGGGGAAAAAATGTGGAATCGAGATTATTGATAAAAAACGAGTACCAGAAGCATACCTCAGAAATCCCCTCGAATATCCTCTTCAAAATTGCCTAAGCCCGAGTTCAAAATGTGGAAATGAAGCCTAATTAACGAACCCTCATTTTTAAACATTCTGCCTAGGCCTTTCGTACTTGCAGCCACTTTTCCGCACCCGCGGAACCGCTTATGCGGTCAATTCTCCCCTTCTGCATAAGCCACTTAAGTCCCCCAGCACCTGCACCTGTGGACGTGCACCTGCGCATCACCATCCGCTTCTGTGGAATTGGCCAAACACTTCACTTCCGCATCTGCGACTCAAACTCGCACCTGCGCCTCGCAAATGCGACCACTCTTATGCACATGAGGTTCCAACCCAGGTCTTCTATGTCCGCATCTATTGCTCTCAAAGCGCACCTGCAACCTCGCACCTGCGGCTCCCCCTCTGCAGATGGAAAAAAACACCAGCAGCAGCAATTCACTTGCTTTCCCAAATTCCAAACCTCCCGTTAGCCATCCGGAATCACCCCGAACCCCCTGGAGACCTCAACCGACCATACCAACAAGTCATATATAAACATATGAACTTAGTCGAGCCTTCGAATCACTCAAAACAACATCAAAACAAAATTACCCTCAAATTTAGGCCTAAGAACTTCTGAACATCCAAATTCCGCAAACGATGCCAAAACCTACCAAACCACGTCTGAATGACCTCAAATTTTACACACACGTCACAAATGACACTACGAAGCTACTCCAATTTCCATAAATCCATTCCGACCCTGATATCTAATTTTCCACTGCCTACCAAAATTGCCAAATTTCCAACTTTCGCCAATTCAAGCCTAATTCCACTACGGACCTCCAAATCACATTCCGGACGCGCTCCTAAGTCCGAATTCACCTAACGGAGCTAATCGAATCATAAAAATTCAAATCTGAGATCATTTACACATAAGGTAGCATCCGGTTGATTTTTCCAACTTAAGCTTATCCCAAAGAGACTAAGTGTCTCAATTCACTCAGAAACCACTCCGGACCCGAACCGACTAACCCGGTATAACACAATATAGCTGAATAACATAAAAAGAAGCAAAAATGGGGGAAACAGGGCTATAACTCTTGAAACGACCGGCGGGTCGTTACATCATCCTCCTCTTAAACAAACGTTCGTACTCAAACGAGTCTAGAAACATACATGGTATCACAACTTTAGAACCTTGCCAATCCAAAATGTCCACCGGCTCCACATCATAAGTCATATCACCCTCCAACTGAACCGTGCTGAAGTCCAAAACTTGGGACAGATTGCCAACATACTTTCGGAGCATGGAAACATGAAATATCGGATGCACACTCGACAAGATGGGTGGCAAGGAAAGCCTATAGGCGACTTCCCCTATCCTCTGATGCACCTCAAAAGGCCCAATGAATCGAAGGATCAACTTGCCCCTTTTTCCAAACCTCATAAAACCCTTCATGGGTGATACTTTCAGCAAAATCTTCTCCCCAACAATAAAAGACACATCATGGACCTTCCTGTCCACATAGCTCTTCTGCCTAGACTGCGCCGTGTGAAGCCGCTCCTGAATCAATTTCAACTTATCTAATGCATTAGGGACCAAGTCTGTACCCAAGAGCCTAGCGTCACCGGGCTCAAACCATCCTACCGGAGATCTACACCTCCTCTCGTATAAAGCCTCGTATGGAGCCATCTGAATACTCGATTGATAACTGTTGTTATATGCAAACTCCGCGAGCGGCAGAAACTTATCCCATGAACATCCAAATTCAATGAAACAAGCACACAACATGTCCTCCAAAACATAACGCGGACCTACTTGAGGCCTAAAATCACGTCAAACAACGCCGAAATCATGAATCATACCCCAAATCAAGCATAATGATCTTTTGAACTTCCAACTTCTACATTCGATGTCGAAACCCATCAAATCACGTCCGATTGACCTCAAATTTTGCATACAAGTCATATTTGACATTACGGACCTACTCCAACTTCCGAAATCGGTGTCCGACCCCAATATAAAAAATTCCACTTCCGGTCATGTCACACCTCCTTTTTAGGGAGTTTTTCTAATTAAAGTGATATTATTCGATTTTGAGACTTATTATTATTTCAAAGTTTCCACCTGGATTTTTGATGATGCTCCAGGACACCGTTTTGTTTTAAAATCCCAAACCGAGGAAATTATGACTCTGTTTTGATTTGTCCGCGACCACAAATCCGAGTAAGGAATTCTGTTAACCCGGGAGAAGGTGTTAGGCACTCTCGAATTCCGTGATTCTAGGACGGTCGCTTACTATTAATATTTGGCCTAATTATCAAGTTATTTACATATTTTAGACCTATTGTGCTTTTTACCCTTTTTTCACTTTTAGCCGCTTTTAGTATTTATGGATTTATCTTGAAACAAGTCACGATGGCGTGCACTTGTTTGTTTTTGGACATATTGCAATTACGCCACATGAAATGCACCCGTAATTACAACATGTGATTTTTATTAGTTTAAAGTTGAAGACGGGGACATGACTTGTCGCACCCGCGTATAGATTACGTAGTCAAGACTATGGTCATGACGATTTTATAATGCCTTTTTGAGGTGATGTTTGATTATTCTTTATGTTTTCTATTTGAAGGAACATTTTAGTTTTAAAATAAATTAAGACGTTTTATGGATTTATCTTGGACAAGTTACGATGACGTACACTTATTGTTTTTGAACACATGGTAATCACGTCACATGAAATGCACCAGCGGTTGCTATATGCGTCTTATTGAGTTGTTTGGAGTGAGGGTCGGGGCCATGAATTGCCACTCCCGAGTGTAGTTTATGGTAATTTGAGATAATAGTTGATTCTTTTCAAAATTTCAACCTAAAGATGTATTTTTTAACCTAAAGGATATCTGGAAGATTGTTTGAACCTAAATTCACGTAGTCTAAAGGGTAAGATGTTTGGGCTATGGCCATTTTTAGCCCAAGATTATTTCAACTCTTTTTGGCCAATCCTAATTTGGCTATTTTGTAATAAGAAGTAAAGCTGAGCACAAATATTTAAGGCATGCATTAATGAAAATAGATCTAAAGTTCACAAGTAGCATGTTCCCAAGAAACCAAATTGACGTGTTTGATTGCAACAGAACATTTTTTGGCTGAATGTTTTTACCAATTTCAGAAAACAACCTAAATTCATGTTGTTCATTTCATAATTTATACACGTTGACTCTTATATTCTATCATAATTCTGGAAATTTTTTGAGAGCATTTTTGAACAGCAGGTTTGTGTTTTTGTATAAATTTGTGAAATTCAATCCGAGCTAAAACAATTGTTCTTACAAATTAAATAGGTAAGGAAAAACTGTAGAAAACAAATTTTTTTAACGACCTAAATCTTGCCAATCTGAATATCCCCACTTATAGCATCTCGTAATTACGTTTGCAAACAAAGCATCATTTAAGATAACTACATATTTGAACCTTTTCACATTCAACCAGTGCATTGCCTACGAATTTTGACTGTTCCCGTTCGAGCCCAGTGGACTTGGACGAATCTAGCATAGTTAGGCTCATTTTCGAATGTTAAATTGTCTAAAAGTGTTTGTCTGAATCTAGTTTAAAATCTGAAACTAAATACACACATTTCCTAAATTTACAAACATAATGTCCAGTCTTATATTACAACAGTTCTGAAAATAAATTACAACTTGACTACTACTATCAAGATACATTTTCCAGAAGAAAGAAAACTAGAATTAAAATTTTGACTAATTTGCTGACTCGACACTCCCTCGAGGCCTTACGTTTGAGCCTTCTCTTTGTAATATGTAGAACACCCTCGATATAATTTAGGTGTTGTGCAACCACCAAAACCAAACTGACCATGAAGAGGTCAGTTTTAATCATGATATTGCGTGTTTTTAAACCATACTATCTTGAAGAATAATTTATGTACTTTCTCAGTGTGAATATGATCATAAAAGGATCAACTCAACTCCGGAATGTCATTTTCATACTTTGTACCTTCAGTCTATATTGATTCATTAACTGGGTTATTTAGGCATTTTTAAGAGGATAATTCTGATCATAAAGGATTCAGATTCTTTCCTCTGAGGAGCCTTTTATTATCCACTTTATATCTGTAAAGGGTGATTTTCAGAACCCTAAGCTAATTTTTATGCACTACCTAGGGGTGAATTTGACTATTAAAAAGCCAGATTCATCTACCAAGTGCTAACACTAACATAATTCTAAACTCTATAGGAACTTTGCTTATCTAGGCATTTTTAGAGGATGAATTCTGACCATCAAGGGTTCAGATTCTCACTCTAATGCCCTTCTCAACTACATACTTTATACCCTTTTTGAAGGGTAACTTCAGCCAATATATCAACATTTATGCACTCATCATGGGATGAGTTTGATTATTACGGAATCAAACTCATCTACCCTAGTGCGAATTACTCTAACATGCTAAACACATATGAAATTAACATCTAAGTACTAGCTACTAAATGTATTAACAAAGATTTAGCAAATAACCAAGTTGATTCTAGAAGTTGCATACTTACATTCAAATAATAGTAACCTTACTTCAGTTTTATATCAAGAATGGTGGAGAAGGAGATTCAGATTCGTACAATCTTTAAGAAAAAACACAACATGAAGTAACAAATATAATACAAGTTGTGGATTCAATAACTCTACCTAAATTTCATTGTTACATACCTTTGGAGAGAAAAATAACAAAAGACTTGACCAAATAAAGGTCAAGTATGGACCACATTCAGCAAGAAGAAAGAGGATTCGGCAGCAGCAAAATACAGAATAAACCATGGGAAAAATCCAAGTAGTCCAGCAAGAATTAAACAAAAAATCTTGAGTATGAATGCTTGAATAATCACTTCCAGAAATCAGAATCCAAAGTGAGAAAATAGGAGCTGAACTAGGCCATCCATTTGTGAGCTTGTTTTAAAAAAAAAAGTCAGATTTTCCCTTCTAACAATGCTTTTTCTTGAAATTTTTTTTTTTGGTTTTTGAATGGAAGATACTTCTGTATTTTTCAGAATATTTCAGCAGCTAGAAGAGAGTGTTTTTATTTTTAGATTGTCCCCCCTCCCCCAAAAGTCCTTCTTAGGCTGAATATCCTAGTCTATATATAGGGAAATGTAGAGTAGCATCTTTAGAGGATATTCCTAATCCTATTAGGCTGAAATAGTACAGGTACAACTGTCAGACCTTATTCTTTTGGAAAACTGTACCTTCTTCTAGAACATTCTATTAATTCTATCCCTTATCCCCTTTTAAAGTTACTGTTTTACCCTTAAAGAATTTGATTCTTATGATATTTTCCTTATTCTAGAAGTTTCTTGGGTTGTTATACCCAAGATTCTTCAGATAAAATTCCTTAACTACTCCTTAATATACTTAGAATTACCCTTTAAGATTAATCAAGATTATTTATTGATTTGGGTCTAGGTTAAAGAACTTGAAATTGATTCATCATGAACTAAAGATTAAGCTTAGGTGAATTATTTTAGATTTAAACCTAATTGTGATTAACTCAATTTGAGTCATTATACTTAATCAACCTAATTGAGTGATCAACTTAATTAACCATTAGTGAAGTTGCAACTAACTATCTCTTAGCTTAGTATGTAGTTAGCTTATTAAATGTTGACTAATTGATGACTAACTCACTAATCAATCTTTGATTTTAGGTGAGCTATTTTCTGGTTCTAGGTTAGTTAGTTTAGGTTCTTAGAGTTAGTTTCTAATTATACTATTAGTTATCTTAGTTTCAAGGGTATACCTAATCAACTAATTAATAGTTAACTAATCAGACTACCAAATCAAAGTTGAGTTGAGGTGAAATCAATTCAACAATAAACTAACAATCAGAAAACAAGTTAGGGGATCGAATAGCTGAGCATAATACAAAGAAACCTAAAGATGGTCAATCAACTGATGCAAATATATGAAGCACATTTAAAACTCATGAATCGTCAAAACCTGAGCTATATCATTCCAATATCCAAACAGGGTTCAATTAACCTAAGCCTGTATGTGTGAACTAACAATACACAAGGTCAATTAATCAAACATGAATCAATGATAGGAAACAGATATGCACTGATATAGTAATAACAATCTTAAGTTATCTACTAAGCAAGGAAGTCTATTCAGATTCTGAATTAATTACAAGAAGGATCGTTCAAGCAAAAAGGAGCAAAATAACAAGAGAATAAGCTGGTCTCAGAAGGAACAATGGAAACAGCGATTAAACCTATTAATTTGTTCATGATTTCTTTTCACAGTAAAAACCCTAGGAACAGACAAAAGAAAAAGGAAATACCCGTTTCTTTTTCTAGAAAAAGCTTTGGCCGAAAAACTTGGGGGTCGCTGGACCTTGGCCGGACTCCGGCAGGGTTTGAAAATGAGTTAAACCCTCATGAATTAATTTCTCTAGTCAAGAGCAATTGACTCATGAAGGTCCGAGCCGCTGGTTACCTCTAAATCGACAAGAGTGGGATTTCTAGGGTTTCAGATTTGTAGATCTGAAATTTGAGGGATTTGAGCGGGTTACTGATGAAATCAATGGTAGGGGGTGATTGAGCATAAAAGAGGTTTGTAGGGTGAAAGATTGGGGTTGTTTGGAGGTCGTCCGCCACCGATAAGTGATTTCCGGTGGGCGGAGTAAGGTGGGAATCCTAGGGCGGCTAGGGTTTGGTTATACAGAAGAGAGAGAGACGGAGGGGATGGGGGATGGTGTTAGATATTGAGTTTTGAGGGGTAGGGGGTTTAGGAACATATATATAGGTTAGGGCTGTTGAGTTCCCAGTCGTTGGACCTAAATAGATCAACGGCTGGGATTATTTCCTTAATTGAAATGGTGTCGTTTTTGGGTTGGGGGGGGGGGGGGAA